>VMRN01000086.1:749877-815032 GCA_010277015.1 Poeciliopsis turrubarensis | reverse complement strand
GGTCGGGCCTGCTGGGTCGGGCCTGCTGGGTCGGGCCTGCTGGGTCGAGCTCAGAACCGTTGATAACTGCTCGCTGTTCTAGTTTGATCTTATCTTCTTTCTTGTTTCTATCACTTCATGAAAATATGAGTGTTTTTTAGCTTGTAGACATGAAGTAACAGAAGGTTTCTGTTTTTAGTCGCACATTTTGTCTGTTTGTTTTTTAGTTTATATCCATTTAAAGACATAGAGATGAGAATACATCCAGATCAGAGCCCTGATAAAAACACAAAGGCACAAACAATTTAACTTTCTTTGACACAGTCATTTCAGAAAAACAGTTCTGTTTAACTTACCACTGACATACATGTATATCAGATTTTTTTCATTATTATATTGTTTCATTGCAACTATAAACGAATCGTAACAGCTTTGCAATTAAACACAATTTCCCTTTTATTTTTCACAGTTATTATTTGTTATAATTATTTAGTTTACGCTTTATCATCTATTATTAGCATTTAGTATGATCAGCATGTTTACCATGTTTGCAGGATTAACTATGAACAGCCCGATCCTTGAAAAGTACGAAGGTTTTAGCTTTTTCACAGAATCGGCAACATCGTAAAAAAGAATAACTGCAGTTATCACTATTGTAATTTCAGTTTGATTTAGACTTTTCATCCTGAATTATTAAAATCCATTTATACTATTTAAATGCCAACCTTCTCTTTTTCCCGACATAAATACTCCTATGTAATAAACAGTGGAGCTGCACGGCGTGCATCAGTGTTAAAGGCGGAATCACAAAGCATTTGCACGCTGCGAGTCAATAATATATTTGATGGTTGGATGAATTTATGGATATAAAGTAACAGAAAATCAGTTACCCAAACCCTACATTTTTTATAAAGTAGTATTGAAATTATAGCAGTGGAAAAGTCAGTTGAAAACTGAGGAAAATATGTTAATTGCAGTCGTCGCAGTATTTAGCTGTATTTGTAAAGCTGCGTGTTTTCCTGATGCCATGCAGCCAAATGTAAGAGCAACGGTTTCTGTGTGCAAAAAGAGAGCAAAGGAGCCATTTTATGCAGAAGGATGAGGTCCCATGTAAAATACTATGCAAAGTTGAACATTAACACTAAACATGTAAATTAGAAGAACAGTCCATGACACCATGAAACAAAGAAGGAAGGTGTTTAAATAAAAAGATAAAATTAAGCCAAACTCTCAAAGTTACTGACCTATAAACCTAAAGTCTCCTGTGTTTGAATACTGATGTAATTACATGTTTTGTATTATTGTTTCTCTTGTAAATGGATCTACATCGGTTTCTGTTTTTCTTGATAATTCCTCCCGGATTCTTCCAGATGGTTCCACGGGAAGATAACGCGAGACCAGGCCGAGCGGCTGCTGGACCCGCCGGAGACGGGCCTGTTCCTGGTGCGCGAGAGCACCAACTTCCCCGGCGACTACACTCTGTGTGTGAGCTGCGACGGGAAGGTGGAGCACTACCGCATCATCTACAAAAACGGAAAGCTCACTATTGACGAGGAAGCCTATTTCGAGAATCTCATGCAGCTGGTTGAGGTGAGACTCACGGTTTGGACGCCACAAATAAATGCATTATTTTTACAGATGGTTTGGGAGTAAAGGTGGGTGGGGATTAAAAGTGCAGACATAACTGTACAACTTCACAGACACCATGTAGTTCCTGGAACATGTAGTGAACAGGAAGTGTCAAAGAGGAAGTGAACACTATGCTGAGGCTCGGAGTTATAACCTCAAAAAGGCAAGACACTCTTACTGTCAAACTGGCTGCTTTTCCTGTTTAAAGATCTTTTTTTGAGCTGCAATTTTTTTTTAAAGTATTACTCAGTAAAAGTAGAGTTTCTGAATATTCTCTGTATAAATGAAGCATTCAGTTTTTCTTAGGGAGCCCCCTGCAGGCCACAGGTCACACTGCGCTGTGAGCTGTGAACTCCAGAGCGCCGGTTTCTTGTTGCAGCTGCTCTGTTAGTGTGTCTTAAGTTTTTCATCTACATTTTCTGCAAAACCAAACAACACAAGGACCAAGAAATGCAGTGATAACAATAAAACCACCATAAAAAACACGAAACGCTGCACTGATTGTGTCGCAAATATTCTTAAAGCACAAGCAGACGGTTTTAACCTCAGTCATGCACGTCCAGGTCCTTTTCACTAAACGTATACACACAACCTTATTTATACTTGAACTTTTTCCACAACTTGTCTTGGCATAACCACAGACATCTGTTTTTGGGGGAATTTCTGCAGTAAATCAACATAAAGTCGAATGTAGCTGCAATTGCAGGGGAAGTTGGCGTAGTTTTTGACAAAAAAAAAAAGGAGAAAGAAACATGTGGTTTACATTTATATGTAGACCCTTGTACTCTGACACGCTAAAATAAAATTTCAGTGCAAACATCTGCCTGTTATTTCGTAAATGGAGCCACCTGTGTGTATTTTAATCTCACTATAAGTCTCCCTGATGAACTTAAAAACTGAAACTTTCGTTGGTAGATGCGCAAAACTGGCAGAAACTTCACCCAAAAAGACCTGCAAGAAATAAACAGTTATCTTAGATTTTCATTTTTTTAAACGTTTTTGCAGCTGAGACCCTGACAGGAAACGGGACGTTGATCCCAAACGCGGCCGGTGTCCTGACTGTCAGCGCTACCTCGTCAGATTTTCCTACCATAGCACGGATAGACGCCAGATCTGTCAGGGTCACGCGTCTAAAACTGCTTCCATCATGTTTACAAACAGAAACCTATAGCGGGTTGGGTTAATGTTCAATATATTGCATAACATTATTCGAGTGACGTGAAGCTGAGGAGTTATGATTAGCTTAGCATTGGAACAATTTATATACATGATGAAACCAAAAGAAGATCTGAATATCCCACCTGTTTAAAAATGTTTGTAATAATAAAACAGTATCAGACAGGGGAAACACATTTTTATTGGAATTAAATTAAACATAGACATCAGATCAACTCTTTTTTGCGCATTACTACGTTGTATGACAGACTTTAGCAGGTTATGATTAATATACATATTACACGACTATTCCAGCTGCAATCCCACATTAGCATCTGTTTAGCAAAGTTTAATAATAAAAAAGAGTGTAATTAAACTAGAATATTTTAAAAAATATAGGGACAAAATAGCCCAAAAAACAAAAACCGCCAAACAATGACTTGTTTACAGAAGTAGCGACTTTGCAGACGGCAAACTAAAGCCGTTATAACCCGCCTGTCATGTCAAGTAAAACGAAAGCCAGGTGTTAAATAAATTAAATAAAGCTCACCGTCATCTCCGATGAAATAAAAAGGCCTGAAACAAAACGTCCACAGGTCGGACGTATTTATAAGAAATCTGCTGAGTCGGCAGTATGCGACCCGGTGGGACGGATTTGCAGGCAGCACAGGTAAACAGAACACCTGCTCCAGTCGATGCAGATCCCGTTTTTTCCCCCCAAAAACGACACCCTTAAAAACCCGAATAAATCAGGTCCTGTTCAAAATATTGGATTATTCGCCTTCCTCTAAGATGCTTTGGAAAAATGAAACAGCTTCACCATAAAAGAAACTGAAGTTTTTTTTATAAACACAAAGTAAAAATTAAAAGATTTCAGTCGTTTTCTGGCTTAAGATGAATGTAAATTTTTGGAGCGGGATAAAATAAAGTCCTTTAGATTGTAAAGGTTGAGGAACTTTCTGAGTTGGTTTGTTTTCACAACGTTTTTTTAGTTTGGTAGTAAGCATAAAAAATTAAAAATAAAAATTAGTCATAAATTGGCTGCTTTGTAATTTAGGTTTACGAGGAGAAGCGTCGGTTTATTCCAAGAATTTATTTCATAGTTAAAAATAGTTTAGAATAAACTTCTGTGCAGCATTTAGCGGATGTTGCATCACACGTGGTTGAGATTACCAGGAAGAGATGAGCATCTTTCAGGCTAAATGTGTCTTGATTAGTTTTGTGTTTTAGTGTCTGCATGCCATGTTTTCTGTCTTGACTCGTCAGCTTTCTGTGGATGATGCAAATGAGGCAGACGGCCTCCGATCTCGTTTTATCTTTTTATTTAGAGCGAAAATACCTATCAATCTGTAGAGCAACGCATGAGGAGAAACGAAATGATCTACACTGTGAAAACACAAGAACTATTTTTGTCCAGTTTCTGCTACAACTGAAACAAAACTAAATTAACTTGCAAGTAATTTTTCAGCAACATATAGCAGCTTGTTTTAAGTCAATAACTCCTTAGTGTGGATGAAAACGTTCTAGTTCGACTAGCGGATTATTTTCCTCAAAAAACATTTGTGGTACAAAATTAGGAGTCAGGTCGCAGATTAAGAAAGTAATAAAGTAATTCATGTGATAGATAATCTATGAGATGAAGCTGTTTGGTGCAGCGTGAGTTCAGGAGTTTGACGGCTGAAGTGAAGAAGCCGTTTCTTTTTGCTCCTGACGCTCCTCGGCCTCCTGCCTGCAGCTGGACTTTCTATTAATGTTAAGGAATTATTTACTGAAAAAAAGCTCCTTCATGTTGCTGAAAACGTGCTTGCAAGTCACTTTTGTCTTATTTTACGTGTACGGAGATACTTGCACCAGAAACTAAACCCAACATCTTTGTACAGTTTTGGGTTTTTATAGAGTATAAAGGAAGTTTTAGTTCCTTGTTGAAATAATTACAATTTTCTTTGTTTCAGTGCCTGTAAATTATCTTCATTTGACCGTGTTTTGGTTCTTTTTCTGTGTCCAGCACTACACCAAAGACCCAGACGGTTTGTGCACCAAGCTCATAAAACCAAAGCTGGAGGAAGGAACGGTGGCCGCGCAGGACGAATTCTCCAGGAGTGAGATAAAGTTTATGAAAGATGCATGAACCTTTTCTTCATCACAACATGTTGTCACCAGTATGTCGGTTCCAACAGGCGGATGGTCGATGAGCAGAAAAGACTTGAAGCTTCAACAGGTTATTGGAAAAGGAGAATTTGGAGGTAAGTAGCTTTTCTTCTCCGTGCACAAGGATTTCCTGTTTTAATGTTTATAGGAGGATTCAGTGCAAGTGAGTCTGAAAATCTACGCTGCATTTAGAAACTATTCACACTCATTGACACACAAAGATCAGGATTTAATCTGGTTAACCAAAGTAAAAGATCTCAAAACTGCAAGGTGGAAGGGAAATGAGGGACTGATTTAAATTTCTTCTTCAAATAAACTGAGAAGTATGTTGTGCATTTTATTCACTTCAAATCGTTAGGAATATTTATTTATTTCTATTTTTAGAAAATTCCTCACTCAGTCGAGTTTTCAATGCTGGCCAAAGTTCCCTATGTTCTGCTCAAAAGTAAATACTTCAAAGTTAGTTTTGTCTTCATTCATATGTGCTGAAAACTTGACAAAAATACTTGGTCAGATTTTGTGTATTTTCAGTTTGAAGGCAATTGGCAGATTTTATTTGAGGGTATAATAAAAAAGGGGGTTGAAAACAGTTTTTTCACATCTTATTTGCTCTAAAAAAAGAAAAAAAAAGAACCACAAATCTTTTTCTTCGTGCTTCTCAGTTTGTGTTGGTCTATCAACTAAAACCTAAAGGTTGCTGCTACTGTTGCACATTTTGTGATCAGATGTTTGTTTTTTTCCTCCAGATGTCATGGTGGGAGACTACAGAGGGACAAAAGTAGCTGTGAAGTGCATAAAAAACGATGCTACGGCTCAGGCTTTCATCGCAGAAGCCTCTGTCATGACGTAAGGCCTTAAAATACAGAAATGGCGCGTCTCAGAAACAGAAAAGCCCATTGTGACATCCTCATGCTCTTCCTTCTCCGTAGGCAACTACGGCACAATAATCTGGTGCAGCTGCTTGGTGTGATTGTAGAAGAGAACGGGAGTCTTTTTATAGTTACTGAATATATGGCCAAGGTAGGAGGATAATAACTCACTGGGTTATTTGTCCCAGCTGGGAGAGTTTTTACCTTAAAACATTAAAAAATTTACATGTTTGTTTTGATTTTTCAGGGCTGTTTAGTAGACTACCTACGGTCCAGAGGTCGAACGGTACTTGGTGGAGAAGCTCTCCTTAATTTTGCTTTGTGAGTATTCAGACATCTACACAAGCTGTTTAACATCATCATTTTTATCACCGTCTGACAGGAAACCGGACTTTTCCAGTTTTAGGTCCTTTTAGCTAAATGTCAGGGCAATAACAGAGCAAATCTTACAGATTTTATTGCATCAATCACATTCTGATGTTTTCATTCGACTTCGCCATCTGGGATGTCACAGTTTGAGACGTCTGCAGAGCTCCGCCCACTCCGCCATGTCAGAGGTCAAAACAACCAACGCTCCTTTACAGCTCATCCAAAAACAGGCGTCTGTGACTTAATGTGTCGCTTTTATTTGGTTGATTTCACTTTGAAAATTGTCACAGGGTGCTGCGAGGCCGGCTGCACAAACAGAGAAGGATATAAACCAAACTAGTCATTTTATTTTATGACTTTTAATGAGGAAAGTGATCAATAACAGCCTTTAATCATGCATATTGATTGGCAGCCCTTGGTGTAGTCATAAGTAAGTATGATCAGAAAGATTATATAAAATATGGCACTATGGAGACGCGTCTAACCGTAACCATGGAGACAGTGCTGCACTATTAATACAATACTTAGGAGTTAATTTAGCTGAAAGTTTAAGTTTGCAGTACAGAAAAGTGTGAAACACTACAAAAAAATAAATATTTGGCATTTACCTTCTCCTTAGGATTGTTATGATTTTACTGAATTAAATTATTTTGTAAATAAACAAAAAGCTTAAATGATAACAGGTTCAGAGATTTATTTAGTTCATTTACAGGAAACATAATTCTTGTTGCAACAAAAGCAAGTTGAGGCTTAAATTTCACCTGAACATGTAAAAAACGCATGTCTATTTCACACAATAGACAAAACAGTTTGTGCTGCTCATTTTCATTATTTTGCAATGCTGGTTTAATTTTGCTAATATATTAACACGATTGTTAGTTTAAAATGAAATATGCAAATATGATAACCAGGGTGAAAATACAGTTTTACAGTGTTAAAATGTGGCACTTTTTGAAATGTTATTAATGTAAAATCACAAACTTGAATATATTTTGTGTCGCATTAATGCAACAGTAGAAAACCATCTTCACATCATGATGCTGCCACTAGGGGGCAGTGTTGGATTTTTTAAGCTGTATTAGTAGTTTGAATGTAGATTAAAAAGTTATATTTTGGTCTCTGCTGATGAAACATGTTCCCATAGTATGATGCTGCCATAGTGTGGTCAGTTTTTTTTCTCCGTATGGAATAAAATGTTTCTGATTTTGGAGCTTTGTTAAACTAAAGATGAGTATCTGGATATGAAGAAACCTGTGTGTCGTAGTGTTAAACGTTTGAGCCTCGTTTCCATCGCCTGTGTTTTTCTTCTGCAGAGACGTCTGTGAAGCCATGGCTTACCTGGAGGCCAACAACTTCGTGCACCGAGACCTGGCAGCCAGAAACGTTCTCGTTTCGGAGGACAACATTGCCAAAGTCAGCGACTTTGGTCTGACCAAAGAGGCGTCGTCGACTCAGGATACGGCCAAGTTGCCCGTTAAATGGACGTCGCCAGAAGCCCTCAGAGAAAAGGTACAGTCAGATGCAGCACAGCTTCCAGCTGCTAGAAACCTTTAGTTCATAAAGCTAATATTTTTTATTTTACACAAAGTAAATGCAAAAGAACAAGAAAAAAAGCTTTTCAACCTTTGTTGGTGTGTTAGGGCCATCCTAGATTGAAAAATAAGAGGAATTTCTGCCAAAAAATCTTGGACATGTTCTAGAAAAGTACAAGGAAGTTTCTGAGCTTCACATGTTGAAACTTTGTGAGAAATAAACTCAGAAATTTTGCAATTAATTCCATAAATTGCTTGGGGAAAAAAAAAGGAAATTTATGAGTTTAAAAAGTCAAAAATTTTAGACTTTTCATATTTTTAATATGAAAAGTCTATGAAATAAAAAATTTAACATTTTTTCAAACCAATTGTCAACTTTTCACATTCAGAAATGTCCTTGTTTTTTTTCTCTCTAAAATATCTGAGTTTTTCGTCAATCATTTCCTCTCTTTGTTGCCGTTGTTCAGATTCTGAGCATAAATGTCTCAATTAGTCCCGTCACAACGACAAATCAATTAATTGCATGATAAATTAAAACGAGTTTAATCATTTCTATTTTCATGATTTACTTCATTTATCTCATGTGCAACTAAAACAAATTTGTATTATTTTTATTTGTTTAGTGTATGTGAGTCAAATAAATACACTGAAGATGTATTGTGACCAATTATCACCTGACATGATCAGTTATCGGAAATATCAATCTGAGGTTTGATGGTTTGTCGTTTTTAATGATTCATTTGTCAGTGTCAGTTTCAATTTATTTAAAAAGACATTAATTGTACCAAAAGACTATATTGTATTCATAAAACCACAGATAAAAACACAGATTTAAACAGACAGGAAAAGGGAATTACAATGTCAGCAACTTTTTAGGTATTTTAGTCACTGCATGTTGACATGCAGTGACTAAAATACTGACCCATTTTTTTAGTTCTTCATGTCAGGCAGAAATCTGTAGCTTGTGGAGATTATATTTTTGCACTTTTATTTGGAGAACTTTTTTCCTGTAAATGGTGAAAAATGTCATTTGAGAACATTTTTTAAAATTTACTCCAGCTATCGCTTTGTAATTTTACCACTTTTTGATGATCTGAAGCATTTAAAAGTACACAAAAAAGCAAAAACATTGGATGTAAATAAGTCAGGTTTAAAAAAAATCTGCTTTTTCTTGCATTAACAGAAATTTTCCACTAAGTCAGACGTATGGAGCTACGGTATTTTACTTTGGGAGATTTACTCTTTTGGCCGAGTCCCCTATCCAAGAATTGTAAGTATTAATCTCGACGTAGGACAAATCTTTCTTTCTTTTTTTTTTTTAACACATTTTCTCTGGTATCAACTTTGCTGTTTTTTATTTTCGTCTCCAGCCGTTAAAAGAGGTTGTGCCGCGAGTGGAGAAGGGCTACAAAATGGACTGTCCTGATGGCTGTCCCGAAGTCGTGTATAACATCATGAAGCAGTGCTGGAACCTGGATCCGGCGGCGCGGCCGAGCTTCCAGATGCTGAAGGAATGGCTACAGCATATTATTCAGAAAAAATGATCGTCCGCTGTCCGTTTTGACTCCTCAAAGCAAGGACTGCTACTCTGATAGAACGTCAAAGCCTTTTCTTTGCATTTCACTGTAAAGTACATTTGTCCACACTGCAAAAATGCAAAATCTTACCAAGCATTCTTGGTCTAGTTTCTACTAAATACCTTAGTACATGTGAAATAAGACAAACTAACTTAAAGGTAACTTATTCAGCAACATACAGAGCAGGAGCGACAAACTCCTGCTCCAAATCAACATCATGACAGAATTTATTTGACTGATAAAATAATATTTAAGAGTCTAGACGGCCACATAAGGATTTGGTTGACACATGTGATATAGAGGCTTCTTTTAAGTAAATAATTCCTTAATATTGATGAAAAACTACCAGCTCCACTGGCAGATTATTTGACTTATAAAAAGACATTTTTCTATGTTATACGTTAATTTATCTGCTAATGGAACAAGTGCATTTTCATCAATGTTAAGGAATTAAAACAAACCTCTACATCTTACTGAAAAGATACTTTTACGTTTGTCTTATTTCAACTGTGCTAAGATATTTGCACAAGAAACTTTGATTCTTTTGCAGTGCAATTATTTGCTTCTTATTGCCTCGTGTCAGATTGTTTCAAACTCAGCAGCTCTCAGTGGCTGAGCTGTTTGTCCTTCCACACTTTATCTGGAGAAAATAAATAACTTTAATAGCATCAAGTCCTTCTTTTCAACAGTTGCCTTAACGTGTTTTCCATTTTATATCCCTCATCATATTGGTGCCAACCTTTAACTTGTCAACAGAGACGAAGAGGAAATACACTCTTGAGTAGGATTTTGCTTCTCAGTGCTTGATGTATTAATATTATTATTTTTTTATGTCTCCAGGTACAGCTTATTGTTTGAATGTTGAATTATTTTGTTTAAAGAGCTCAAATGAAATGACAGCTTCATTTGTCTGATGATGTTTAATACTTCTCGGTTTATTTGTGAGTCAAGAAAAGCAGCCGGCATAAAAATTTCACTTAAAAAAATCTAAATCTGACTGAAAAACATGTTACTGTGTGAATATTTGGGGAACTCAAGCTATTTGGATTTTGAATGGTAAAAAATGTACTATGCTGCCATTTTACACAATAAAAAAAACAGTTTTAAGAAAACATGCCACTTTGAAATTAATTGAAGCGCTTTTAAATCAAGGAGACTTAATAACTTACTGGACAATAAAGCTAAATATAAAAGACATCCACATCTTTAAAAAAAAAAAAAGATGTAAATAGTGAGGAATTGGATAAATAAATGATGTAAACACTAAAGAATCTTTACATGAATTCAGAGAATCACAGAAAGTCAGTAAAATGTCCCTTTGTTCGTCAACTTCCTGTATTTTTGTAACAGTTGTAAGAAAGAAACCAACTCCTTGAAAAAAGTACAGATTACTGCTATGAGGTTTCTTTTACAGAGGAAATGATTCATGTTTGACGAGTGTCTTCACAAAAATTTTCTACTGTATCACTGTGACTTTTGAGTTTAAGGGAAGTATTAATTTCCCTTGATTAATTTCCCCGTCAGGGAGGAAACGTCGATACAGGCATTCCTGTTGGAGTCCGTAATCCAGATGAGACAAAGAGAATAAGTAAAACGTTTTTCACTTCAGCGAAATCTTCTTGATACTGAACAAGCACAGGGGGACAGTGAAGAGGAACAATTCATATTTAACAGAAAGAACCATCCAGAAAGAGGGTTAATATGAGCAGCCATCTTCCTCAACCCACCAGGAATCAACAGGGCAGAAAAGGGACACAAACACTGATGCTGTTGGCAGTGAACACCTACCACAAATAAAGAGGAAGCTAAATTTATACACAATAATGGTGAACACACATCAAAAATAAAAAGGGAAGTAGGAAGAAAAAGACACATAGTGCTTCTGCAGTAAATATTAATATTAAAAGTTATTAAAATAGAGGCTTCAGCTGGAAGCAAAGGAGAAACCTTATCACCCAAAGCTGACATACTAATGTAGGAACCACAAGTTATAATCTGTACTTGGAAACAAGATGAATGAAATAAAGTCTTATAAAGTGAAGTTCTACAGTAAGGAGACAAAACCAGAAACATGAACTATCTTCTCTATACTTCTGTTAAGCTATAAGCATTTAATCATGAGATTTTATTTTCTCCAACTATGATGAATATTATTACATTACGTTTTCTTTAATATAGTTTTCTTAAACATTAAAAATTAAAGATTTCCGAAAGGATGAATAAAAACGGAACGGATTCGCTGAGGGACCCGGAACTGAGCTGCGGAATGAGGGAAGGATTTCTTTGTTGCACGAGGTGCATCGGGAAAACGTGCACTGAAAATATCGACAGGAGTAGCTGCAGACCGAGACTCCGGCTGTGATTTACTGTGAGATGGACGATAATGCTGAGTTTTACAAGGATCTACCGAAGGTGGTGAGGGCACTCTGTGATGTTGTTGTGTTTTACGAGAAGAAGAAAAATGTTTTGGGAGGAGCTGATGAGGGACAAACAGCAGGAGTGTGTTGTTTGCTTTAAAAAGCTAACGTCAGCGTTTTGATTTGTGAACAGGAGCTTCACGCTCACCTGAACGGATCGGTGAGCGTGCAGACCATGGAGAAGCTCATCCGGCGGAAACCGCACCTCAACATTGAACACAGCATGACGGCCATCGGCAAAGGCCAGCGGAGGACGCTGGACGAGTCAGACATTAACCTAGCTTATAGCGCAAATGTACGGCGGCGCGTTAGGGCCATTATAGACAGAAAAAAATTTAAATATCCGCCCATAACAAAAGGGAGATATTTTGAGAAATTTAAGTTTAAGACATTTTCTAGAAAAATTTGGAAAAAGTCAAAAATTTGAGAGAACTCCGAATTTTTTTAGTTTAATCTCAGTTTTTTTTTTTTTTTTTTTTTTTTTTGCTAGAAAAACTCGGACTCGAAAAGTCAAACTTGGAATCATAAATTTCTAGATTATTCTCAGAAAGCTTCTAGAAAAACTGGGACATTTCTGAAATCCAAAAGTCCAACATTTTCAACTTTTGAAACAAAGAAAATTTCCAAAAGTCGAAAATATTCGACTTTACAAGCCCAGGAAAACTCAAAATTTATAAGATTTGAGATGAAATATTTTCAAGTTTTTTCTGAGATTAATTTCAAAATTTCTAATTCTTTTTACTTGACATTTTTGACTTTTGGAGCTCATGAATTTGCATGTTTTTTCCTAGAAAACCAATGAGATTAATTAAAAAATTTCAGAGTTTTTTGGTGGAAATGTACTCATCCTGTTCTATCTACAATGGCCCTCATACTTCAATGTACCAATACACACTAATCACAACAGGCAGTTAATATAACCGATTTCACGCTTTAAAAAATGTATAAAAAAATAATTTTACCTCTGATAAAAGGGGCTGCACTGCTTAGTGGGGTAAATTTACTGGATTTTTCAGACTTATATTACGATTCTACAATAAAAGAAGAACCTATCATAAGCTCCTAATACATCTATATGTAAAAGGTTCTGATTATAATCGTTATGAACAAGGTTAGTTTTGTGGTTTGACAGCTGCTATAAAAACAATTTTTTGACAATGAGAATCGTGTTAAATTGTTATTCATTATCTCATTCTACAACATCAGATATCTACCTTTTTCTTCCATGTTTTCAGATGTTTTGAGGTCTTCAAAGTAATCCACAAACTGGTGGACACGGAGGAGGATATCCTGATGGTGAGCGCAGATCTTTAGTAAAACAACTTTTATTTAAAATACATTTTCCAGATTTCCACTCACAGATTTTTGCATTTCTAATCAAGGTGGCGACAGATGTTATCAAAGAGTTTGCAGCTGACAATGTCAAATATCTTGAGCTCAGAAGCACACCGAGGGAAGAGAATCACACTGGTTCGAATCTTAAAGATGATTCAGATACTTTGGCTTAATGTTTCACTGCTTAGAATCTGACTTTGGTTTATGATGCTTTTTTATTCCAGGACTAACAAAAAAGAGTTACATTGAGACAGTCATTAAAGCCATTCAGCAGTGTAAAAACGAGGGAGTGGACATAGACGTCAGGTAGATGTTCATCGCTTTCATGTTATCATTAATAGGGCTGAAACAATTAATTGTAATAAATCGATTATTGAAGTAATTGTCAATTAATCTAGTAAGCGGTTAATCATTAATCTGAGCATTCAGATTCAAAAAATTAAATTTATGGAAAGATCAACAGTCAGAGCTTAAACCAAAAAATAAACATTTTGCATTTAAGACAAAACACTTTTTCTGTCAATATGTTCCGCGAATAATTAAGCGTTCACTCAATGAGCGCTGTGATGTGGCTTTTTAGCCAATAACGTTTTTATTTATTTTAAATTATTTATTTGAGTCTTTTAACAAATGAATGATATTGTATAAAAAGTCTTAAGTTGTTAATGTAGAGTGTGATTTTTTTTTTTTAAAAATCTGGTTAATCACCAGAATAATCGATTACTAAAATAATTGTTAGTTACGTCCAGAGGTCGTTAATGGAATATTTTCCGTATTTGACCAATTATCTCTTTTAAACGACCGGAACATTTGAAGCCCATTGGTCATAATTAACACCCCTGATTGGTGACATTAAAGACTTTAACCAAAGATTTAATCGCAGAGGCAACTAAAATCAATCAATAAAAAATCCGTCCTGAATATCATTTCCTGGACTCTGAATTAAAGGCGTCTTTCTGACATCCTGTTGAAGGGTTATGGACCCGGACGGTTTGGAGCGTCTGGGTTAGGCATTCAAAATCTTTGGTAGAAATAATGGTGCCTTTAATTCCAGAACAGAGAAAACTAAAGAGGATGCAATGTTTGTTTATCCATTTATAGTCTAAACCAGGGATGGGCAATTCTGGTCCTCTAGGGCTGCTGTCCTGCAACTCTTAGATGTCTCCCTGGTGCAGCACAGCTGATTCAAACAGCTGAATCATCTCCTCAATGCTGTCCAGTTCTCCAGAGTTCTGCTAATGACCTCATTATTTGACTCAGGTGTGTTGAAGTGGAAACACATCTATAAGTGGCCCTCGAGGCCTGGAGTTGCCCACCCCTGGTCTAAACAGAGGAGCCGGGAGTTTATCTTGAGGAAAAAATAAATAAAATAAAGGTGCAGAAATTAATGCACAGTGCGCTTCACAACCAAAGCGCCACTGCGAAGATTTAAACTTAACTCATCCTGCTGTTTTAACACTGAACGTCATTTATCTGTCAGGTTTTTGGTGGCCATCGATCGCAGAAACGGCGAGCAGGTTGCCATGGAGACTGTGAAGCTGGCTGAAGAGTTCATGTTGTCATCTGGAGGTTTGGTGGTGGGAATTGACCTCAGCGGAGACCCAACGGTTGGTGAAGCTCTAGATTTTGTGTTTTTGCAGTGTAACTTTAACTTTGTCAAGTTTGTAGTAAAAATGTCTTGGTACATTTTGAATGAGACAAAACTAACTTCTAAGAAATGTATGAGGCTGTTTTATGTAAACAATGTATTAATAGTAATAGTCCCACCGACAGATTATTTTACTTATAGAAAGATATTTTCCCATGTTTTGAGTGAAATAATCTGTTGAAGTTTTTCATCAATATTAAGTTATTATTCAAGTAAAACAAGCTCATATGTCTTGCTTAAAAGTTACTTTTAACTTAGTTTCAAGAACACTTGCACTAGAAACTAGATCAAAAATACTTAATAAGATTTTATGTTTTTACAGTGCTACAGTAAGTTACCAACTCTAATCTACACTGCAAAAACACAAAATCTTACAAAGTATTTTAGGTTTAGTTTGTGGTGCAAATATCTTAATATACTAGAACGAAGACGAACCTAACTCACAAGTAACTTTTTAGAAAAAAATATTGAGCTTGTTTTAAGTCAATAATTCCTCAATTTTGATTTACAAAAGTACTGCTGCCACTGGCAAATTATTTCACAAATAACATGGGAAAATGTATTACTATAAGTTAAATAATCTGCTAGGAGAAGTAGTATTTTATATGTAGTCTTAAGGAATTATTTACTTAAAACGAGCTAAAAAGTACAGAAAAATTACTTTTTATCTGAATTCATGTGTTCTAAAATATTTGCACCAGAAACTAGATAAAATACTTGGTAATATTTTGTGTGTTTGCAGAGTTAGGACAAATGTTCAATGAGATAATCCACGTATTATCTTTTGCTAAGCTTCAGAAACAACCGCCATGTTTACTTGTTAAGAAGAAGATGTAACTTTTGGTTATTAAAATTTTTACATCTAACCTTGGCTAAGAGAAATACGTCTGTTTAATAGACAAACATAAAATTTTGGATTCTGTTAGCGTCCACCTGCTAATGAAGCTTTCATCTGAAGGTGGGACACGGCCGCTGTCTTCTTCCCGCTCTGGAGAGAGCCAGGAACTGTGGGCTGAAGCTGTCGCTGCACATGTCAGAAGTAGGTCTCCTCTCCATCATTTAATTCATTTGGACTCGCTGTGCAACAAACTGGAACCAAACTGTTTGCAGGTTCCCTCCCAGCTGGAGGAGTCCGAGTTGCTGCTGAACCTTCCTCCTGACCGGATCGGTCACGGAACCTTCCTGCATCCGGAGATGGGCGGTTCTCAGTCCCTCGTTGACCGAGCGGTGAAAGGCAGGATTCCTCTGGGTAACAACCGAGATCCAGAATCAGGAGAACGGCTCTCGGCTGATGAGGTTCTGATTTCATTCTTCCTCGTTTGCTTGTAGAGATTTGCCTGACGTCAAACGTCAAAGGACAAACGGTGCCGAGTTATTCCCAACACCACTTCAGATACTGGTACCAGCTGGATCACCCGTGTGTCATTTGTGTAAGTTTCCCGTCTTGAAGTGACTAAATACAATAAATCTATATATTTTTAATTCAGTGGCTCTATTTCATAGATAGATGCCTTTTAAATTTTTTAGAGCAGTAGTGTCCAAATGTTTTGCTGTGTGAGCCAAAATATCTTAAATCACATTTGGCCAAAAAATCTGTTTAAAATGCATAAAATAATTTTGAATTAAACAATAAAAAAAATGTTTTATTACAGTATTATTTTATGTTAAAATTAATTTGTAGACCATTGTAGATCCAAAACACAAAAAAAGAGTCTCGCCTTTTTAAATGAAAGATCCGCTGTTATCCTAAAAAACAACTTGCTGGTGGGAAAAAAATGATTCTATTAAAATTGTGAAATGTGCTTTTAGTCCTAATTTCAACCAAGTGAGTAAATTCTTATGGCTTTAAATTGTGACGCAGCTAAAAACAAACAAACTTGTTTGTCGCGTTCCAGACGGACGATAAGGGAGTCTTCTGTACGGAGTTGTCTCAGGAATATCAGCTGGCTGCGTCCGCCTTCGGTCTGCGTCCCGATGCGGTGTGGACGCTGTCGCAGCGCGCGGTGGACTGCGTCTTCGCAGGAGACGAAGTGAAGCAGCAGCTCAGACAGAAGTGGACTGAATTAAAGCCTGGGCTGCTGAAGGGAGCCAAAATGCAGGCTTAGAGATCATCTCTGGGTTTGATTTTACACTGCAAAAACAAAATCTTACCAAGTATTTTTAGTTTAGCTTAAAGTGTAAGTATTTTAGTTAACATGAAATAAGACAAAATTAACTTACAAGTAACTTTTCCACTGGCAGATTATTTCACTGATAACATTTTTCCCATAAGTGACATAATCTGCCAGTGACACAAGATCCTAAAGGGGCAGGATTATGGAAAATCAACTCGGCTCCTTCAGACTAGCCCACAGCAATTAGTAAACACCTGGTAGAACTGCTGAGCTCAGTGAAACGCTGGTAAAAATGTTGCTAAAAGGTTAATAGAAAAGCCAGGATGTGATGACTTGATGAAGGCAGAGCTTCAGGACGAGCAGGAGTTTTTAAACAGGCCCAACCAAAATTATAAAAACATTTTAAGTAATTTTTAATATATGTTGCAATTTTATAACTGAAGTTAATCATTTGCTTATGCTCCAAAATGGTACTATGTGGCTAGAAAATGCATAATACTGCAACTTAAAACAAATTGACTTACAACAGGCTCCTCTATCTGCTGTAAAGTTCCTAGTAAGTTAGTTTTGTCTTATTTCAAGTGAACTAAGCTGTTTGCTCTAGAAACTAGAACAAAAATACTTGGTAATGAGTTTTTTGCAGTGTGCTAAAATCCAAAACAAAACTGTAAAATACAAAATGTTTAATACATTGAGGCAAAGTGTTAGTTTTGCTGTTTTACAGCGTTGTACGGGTTCCTCATGCAAAGTGTCGAAATAAACTCAATAAGGAGCAGAAATAAAATAATTTTTATGCATCTATGAGTCCCAAGACGAATCATGTGCAGTCCGATCACTTTGCAAGTTTTCTTTATGGCTTCTTTCCAAATTTTCCATGTCTGTCTTTGTTTTTCTTAAATTTTCCGTGTTTCATTTCCTTCCTCTGCTTCCCGGCCCCGTTGCTCGTTACGGCGATTTCTCCTTCCCATTTCCTCTTCTTGTCGCTGTCGGTAAAAAAAAAAAAAAAAAAAAAAAACACGATTACCACTGCGTCCCTAAACAAGCAGACGGCGGCGTGTTGTCCTGCCGATGCTGCACCTCTTGATGCTGACGACAGCCGTGCTCCCCGCTTTCTTCAGCACCTGGTCCCACTCCTCGTCGTCTCCACGGATCTTGTACCTGGAAACACAAAAGAAGTCGTTACAGGTGCAACAAACAGTGTTTTCTGTCCAGCGATGCGTCGACCCAAATACTCAACTCTTCCAGCTCCATTTCCTTCACTTTCTCCAGATCTTTCTTGTGCTGCTCCTCAAACTCTTTGGCAGCTTCAGTCTATGAATCAGGAAAACACTGCAGTCACTTTTTGCTTCAGACACAAACTAACAGAGTGTAATATGAGCTCCTTTTTAAAAATAGAAATTTTCTTAAAAAACAAAGGTTTTACGATAAAGGAGCGTCTTAATACCAGGGCTCCTCCAGAAAACTTGCTAATCTCACTGGTTTTGTGGTAAAAAGAAAATGCTAAAAATTCACAAGAAATGTGAAAAAAACAGATATTGACAATATCTAAACACCAATTATAAAATCTTAAAAAAAGACATACAAAAGTAAATGAAAATTACATAAAAAGACAATAATACATAAGCAAATTTAATCCTGTCACAATGATCAATTATCCACATAATTAACATAAACCTGATCATTTCCAGTCTTAATATTTTTTGATGAACAATTTTCTTTACAGAAACATCATACTCTGTTTAATTTGTTGTATTTGGTTTTGGATATTTAAAATGTGTTCCAATTTTAGTGTTTTTTTTTTTTTATTGTATTATTATGCCATTATCAATGCATTAATATTGTTTATTGCAGTAATAAAGTTTGCTGCGCGATTAATTAATCGCGCAGCAAACTTTGTTATTGTGACAGGAATAAGCACATTGTAAGCAACATTATAAATAATATAAAATTATGCGATTAATAAAATATTAATTTCATTTCTAAATATTGGAAATGGGAGAATCTTAAGATTACATTTTTTGTTGTTGCATATAAATTTATTTACTTTCTTTCTCTTGCTGTTTTTCACTTAATAATTCAAATTATAAAATAACTGCAGAGATTTAAAAAAGTATAAAAAGGTAAAAGTATATCCTAAAGCACACGTGTTTTTCATTGTTTTTGTTGTATCCAGATTGATGTAAACCTCGTTTGTTTGGTTATTTTATCTTTGTTCCTGTTATCCGGTTGTTTATTTTGTAGATAAAATAAACAATCCCCTTTTTGTTGGTCTGTCTGTTGTATAAAACTTATTTGCCCCGTGTTGCGTCACTGCGTTCTCGTACCAGATCTTCATTAAGGCTTCTGACAGTCGGCTCCATGCTGACGTCTTTAGTTGCCACCATTTCGGCTTCGATTGCTTTTTCCTGGATGCTGGTGAAAACCTGCAGCAGTGTCAAAGGTTAGCGTTGTTGTTTAGCGCAGCATCTTTTATTTAAATCTCACAAAACAATCAGAAAAAAAAACTCACCTGCACGAATTTCCGGATCAGACGGTTGAAGAGCCCCATGAGCTGCGAGCTCGGCAGCTCGATTTCTTTCTCCAGCTGATCCACGGGTTTGTGCTGCAGACCGATTCCCAGCAGCAACGCCTGGACAGGAAGAGTCAGCCAATCAGCATCCGGCTGATCGCAAACGGGATGTGTTGAAGTCAGGATAAACCTACACACTGCGCTGCAGAGAGGGAGACGTCTCCGAGCTGCTTGAGGAAGAAGATGCGAGCCACGGTGGGGATCAGGTCCATGACCAGGTGGTAGTCCACCATGCTCCTGGAGTACAGCTCCAGGCGTTTCAGGTCGTACGGCGTGAAGTGGGCCGCCAGCTCGGCGCTGCTGAGAGCTGGTGGAGATTGAGACAAATCAGACGAGGCAATCCAGGGCCGAAACCCGAGATTTAACTTTTTATTTTTGAAAACGTCTCACAGGCAGCCTCCTCTTTCAGCTTCTTATTCTGCAGGATGCTGAGCGCCAGGCTCGGGTGGAAGCTGCTGAACTGGTAGGAGAGCAGCGACAGGAAGCGCCGGCGGAAATCTGAGGGAACGATCAGGTGGAGGGAACGATCAGGTGGAGGGAACGATCAGGTGGAGGGAACGATCAGGTGGAGCGCAGCGGGAATTAAACTAACTAATAGCGTTGCAATCAATGCAACACTATTTTACATCCTTTCTTTTCATTCACTTCCTTCAACTTCTATTGCTGAATAAACTTTAAAATGGTGGCGTCCATCATTATTTCTGTAAACAATCCTCTGCACATGTAAACCATTTAAGTCTGATTCGAGTGGCTTTAATTAGTCGTATAAACCAAGCAAATCCATTTCCACCTTTCCAGAAGGCGGCGAGCCACAAGCTCTCCTGCGACGCCTCGTCCGCGTTCAGCTCCTTCAGCATCACGCAGGAATGCTCCCCTGTCAGCTCATTCTGGGCCAAACAGAACATGTCAGTCATCAGTTCAGAAACGATACACAAATACAAAACATTCATCCAATACCAGGACTTACAGGTGTTTGCCGTAAATAGACCGGAGTGTAACCCGCTTTCTTCCAGAACCTGCAAGACACCAAACAGTTCAACACATTTAAGTCTGAAAAGATGTTTCTGGGTTTGTTTCTCAACGACGAAACAACTGTGGATAGAAAAAAAAGAGGAGAAAATTTATGCCAAAAAAACATTCAGATTACTCTCAAAAATAAAATACTTGGAAAGAAATTTCCAAGTATTTTCTAGAAAATTTGAGATTGAGCTCAAAATGTTTTATTAGTACATTTTAAACTATTCAAACTCAAGAAATTTTCTTCTTTTTCTATCATATTTCTGAGATGCATCTCAAAATTTCTTAGTATTACTCATAAATTTCCTCCTTTTTTTTAACCTGTGACCCTGATACTCCACTGCATTTCGCCTCACTTGAGCAGCTGCGCCGTGAGACCGTAGGAAACTCCTAAATAGTCCAGCCTCTCAGCTCTTCTCTCGCTGAGCTTCAGCAGCAGAGGAGGAAGCTCCTTCCGGGGAGTCACCACCTCCTCCAGCAGACTGACCGCCTGAAAAACAAAAAAAACATTTATTGCCCTCCAACCAGAACGCGAGGGGAAACCGTCGGACTGTGGCTGATGTTCTTACTTCGCTGCTGACGGAGGCGATCTGTGTGTGAGCTGGTTGGACGCTCTCGTCCATGGTGGGAAACTTCCCCTCGTAGTACATCTGCAGCTGCTGCAGAGCTCTGGAGCCGTAGCCCATCTGTTGGAGAGCGGCAGCTTAGTAATTATTATAAAAGGAAAAAAAAAAAAAACAACACATTCTGGTCGTTTTTTAAACCTGCATTTGGATATACTACTTCTAAAAACAGTGCTTGAAAGGAAAAAGAAAAAAAAATATATATATATATATATATATATATGTCAGTCAGAATTACCTAAAACTGTTGCTTAGCAACTGCAGCCCAGCCCAGCCCGTTACTTAGCAACCCATTCAGAGTTCCAGAATGGGTTGCTAAGTAACTAAGTTTGTTTTTAAACAAACTTTTGGTCAGTTTGTTTAAAAAAAGGGAAGGATAATGGAAATACAACTGTTTCACAAAAACATCTTTCCCATGTTATAAGTGAAATCATTTAGATCTTTTTCATCATTATCAAGGAATTATTGACTCAAAATAAGCTCGATTTCTTGCTGAAAAATTACTTGTAAGTTAACTTTGTCTTGTTTCAAGTGTGCTAAGACATTTGCACTAAAACTAGACCAAAAACAATTGGTACGATTTTATGACTTCGCAGTGTAAAAACAAAAGATTTGGGTCGCATTTGCCTGCTGTGTCAACGTAGATAGTTGCTCTTCCCTTTGATTTCAAGCTATAAAAAATTCAGGTGCCTCACGGATTTAGCTGCAGCTTTTCACCAACAACACACCATAAATTATGAACACACACTCAGAGCAGGTCTGCAGCGGCTCTCACCCCTTGGTAGTCTGGATTGACCGCGATGCGAACCACTCTGCCTCCAGACAGGCTGCCAAAGTCTGCGTCTTGAAACTGTGATGGGACGAAGGAACGAGTCATCAGCTGACAATAGAAACACACTCACTGTGTGTGTGTGTGTGTGTACCTGTTCTGATACAGTCCAGGGGATGAGATCTCCCGAGGCTTTCTTCCCTCTGGACAGACTGTTGAGGATGGACTGCCTGGAAATTTCTCCTTCAAGACAAACCTTAAGAACCAGACAAACAAGAATCTGTTTTCTCTTCAATGTTACTCATTTCATAACGATTTAGATTGATTTTAAGTCACATCATATACATACGACTTTAAAGTAGTAAAGTGTGACACAGATTTTGTGTCACACTTTGATTCTGAAGTCGTCTTCATGGTTAGCGTTATATTATTTAATGCAGTTTAGAGTTATCTTCTGCCGATTCTTTGTGTTCAGCGTTAGCTTCTGCTGTATTTTTAATGTCATAAGGCAGCTTGCTGTTAGCTTCAGCCATTTATAAATGTGTTTAGCAACATAGCTAATGCTACATTTTATATGTGTTTAGCAGTTCTTAGCCTCTGCTAACTTTTAAATGTGTTTTGCAATTTATTGTTAGCAAAGTTAACAGTGAACCTAACGTTTTGGTTAACTGTGACCACCACTGACAATTACTATTCTCAATTTTAATGCAAACATATATTCTCCATTACAACCATGGCAGCCATTTTGAAGTATGTCCACCAGAAAAAGGAAGCTGTGTCTCATTTCTGTGCTTCAAGACATGATTTGACACCAAAACCATTGATCTAATTGCTTATTTTAGAGCAAAGATGAACTTTCATGTCAGCCATCTTGAAAAATAGATGATTTCAATTGGCCCAATCATGTGTGACTTGACACCAAAAGTATTATCTCTGATGAATATAGCCAAATTCAGTGCAGAAATGAACATTTACTTAACGACCATGGCAGCCATTTTTAATTTTTTTAGTGGCTAACGCTGTTTTTCCCCTCCAAGCAAGTTCCTGGATGCATCTGTACCAATTTGGGTTCTTGTATCGGCATGTGAAGGACTTCACTCCTCTGTGCTACCTGAACGACGGCGAGGACTTCGGGCAGAGAGTTCTGGGTGGGCGGGACGGGCGGCAGGAGGCAGAAGAGGTGATGGGCCGGAGCGTCCGACAGCAGCTGCAGGTCGTTGGGGGAATTCTGGAGCGGCAGGAAAAAAAGCAGGTCAGCAAAAATAAAAGGACACAAATGACGGCGTGTGATTTTCAGCTGCAGAACGAAACGTCACCTTGTAGTGCGACGCCACATAGAGAGCCATCAGCCTTTGCAGAAACGCCTCGGATGCCTTGTGATAGCAGAACAGCGTGTCTCTGTTTACATAATACCTGAACAAAGTTCGCTAAGGAGAAACGCTGGACCATCTGGGAAGCATTTCACTAAATTCACCAAGTAAAATAATCCAAAGAACACATAAAGACATATGACGGTTTAAATTATGACTTTTTATTTTTCTACCCTGATCTTCTGGATCCACTCTCCTGCATGCTTTAAGCATTTCCCTGCTCTTGCTGCAGGGAGATGCCTCCCTGCAGCAAAGTTATTATTTACTGAAATTGACAAAATAACAACAATTAAATGTGATAAAACATTTTCGTTAGCCAAAGTGAATAAAAACGGTCATTAGTGGTGAAAACTAGAACTAAATGAAACTACAGGGGCATTATTAAAACTAAAACACTAAAATTGTAGATATAATACCGTTTGTTTTATCAGCCTTTTGAATTGATGTGATCTTAAAAACTAACAAAAACTCTAAAAACTAAAACTAACCAAATCAGACAAACAAAAAGTCAAAATGAAATGAAACTAAACTGTAATAAAAAACCCAGTTATTATGACCCAGAACCTGCAGCAGCAAACAACAACAATTCACCTCTGATCAATCCCTGAAAATCAATAGATATTTTGATGAGGTATTTTAGTCCATCATAATGTTCAGGCAGGACTTTATATTATTGTTGCAGTGGAAAATTGTTACTGCAATAGGTTTTATTTCCCAGGACTGTTAGTAAATGTAAAAGATGTTGCATTTCATTTGAATATTTTATCATTTAAAACAAATTGGTTGGAAATGAAGGATACAGGTCACAGGCCTGTGGCAGCGGGCAGCCAGAAATGAGCCTGGGAATGTTGAGGCAGTCCAGACAGAGCAGCTCATTCAGCCACTTCTCCACCGCGTCGCCCACGCCGTACCGAATGGACTCATGCAGAGAAACCTCGTGTAGAGTCCGAGCTGCGCACAGCAAGAGACGGCAACATGAGACGGTCAAACTGAACTCTGCTTGAGGAGGGAGAGGAGGAATAAGAGGACGAAGGTGATGGGAACCTGCAGCTAGCCTTGCTGTGTTTGCGTTCCTGTTCTCTGCAGAAAGGCTCTGCTGACTGTCGGCGCTCTGCTGCCTCAGCTGCTGGATGAGTTTGAGAGAAAGAGAGCGGCCGGTGCCTTCATAGCTGCAGAGGAAGCACAAACTCTTCTGAGTGGAACGTCGATGACAACCAGGAGCGTCAGTGCATTTCATTAAGACTCTGTTAGCTCAACACAAACTGCTGCGAAATGGGAGAACCAATAAAATGCAGGAAGCTGTTCAGAGGTGAAGAATAAAACCTACAGCTGCACCGATTGCAGCTTTCTTACCGATCACCAATCTTTAAAAAAGATTGATACCGTCTTATAATCCCATCATGAGAAATTTTAAGGAACGTTTGTAATAAATATAAAATATATAATTCTTATGAATTTAGTCCATAAGAATTTTTCACCTGTTATTAGTGGAAGTAGAAGTTTTTTATCAATATTAAGTTATTATTATAAGTGAAATAATCTGTAAATAGAACTAAAACTTTTCAACAATATAAAGGAATTATTCACTTAAAACAAGCTCACATATTTTACTGAAAGGTTAGTTTTGTCTTATTTCAGAGAAACTAAGATATTTGCACTAAAAACTAGAGCAAAAATACTTTTTGTGTTTTTCCAGTGAATGCCACACTTTTGAAAACCATGCAGTGAAGTTGAGGCTGTAAAGTTAAAAAATGCGTTAAAAGTTCCAGGAGAATTAATTGTTGCAACATTTTTTTTTTTGGAACTACACATTAGTTTCTCTGTCTTTTTGTGCGTTAGCATCATTCCTGTACGAGTGGCGGTTAAGGTTCTTTCTGACCCGTTGATGGTGGAGGCCATGAAGACCAGGTAAGGCCCCAGAAGGTTTTTAACCAGAGGAAGCGGGATGGCCGCAGCCTCGTCGATGACCAGCAGCTCCGCTTGGCCCAGTTTCACCGCGTCTCCGGGATGGATGTACTGACGGACGTCACAGAGAGAATATTTTAGTTTTTTTTATCATAATATCAGGTCGTTAAGGCGTTTAAAGTGGTTTAAAGTTACCTGAATGGTCTGTCGATGCTCTTTGAAGATGTTCACTCGCACCACCGCTTTGTTGAATTCAGGATTTAACGACTGGATGATTTCGTAGTCCAGATGCTCCTGCAGATCAAAGCTCAGCATTTTAACCTTCTCTGTCTTAATACTTGACTAATTACAGGTAGGAGGATGCGGGCGCCGTCTACCTGATACTGCAGCGCATCGAAGCCTTTAAAGATGAATTCGAACATGGTGTGAAGGTTGTCGGGACTCGGCGACGTTACGAAGATGTTGGAGTAGCTGAATTAAAGGAAGCAGGAGTCAGCGATGATGAACAGCAAAATGTTTGATACTTGGAGTGAATTTGATCTGTACCCAAACGCCACGGCTCCTGCGACCGCCAGCCCCATGGCGGCGGACTTTCCTCGGCCTCGGGCGGCGGTCAGAGCCACGGTGCTCCTCAGGGTCTTCTCTGAAACGGCTTCGATAAACTTCAGCACGGCCTTAGCCTACAGGAACCAGAACATTTATTATCCGAGGCCTGGAAGGTGCAGCGTTTTCTAATGTACTAATAAAATAGACTACATTCAGTTTAAATTTTTGGACTTATAAGGGAGATTAACTCTACGACGGAATATTAAATGTGATGTTATAAGTTAAATAATCTGCCAGCTGAACAGGCACTTTTTCACCAATATTAAGGAGTTACTGACTTAAAACATGCCTCTATCTCGTACTGAAAAGATACTTTTAAGCTGGTTCTCTTATTTCAAGTATGCTAAGATATTTTCACTATAAACTAGATAAAAAATATTTGGTAATATTTTGTGTATCTGCAATTTTATTTTTACGCTGCGCCGCCCAGCGTCGCAAAACCCACTCGCACATCCAACAATAATTGGTTAGTTGTGGTTCAAAAGTGTGAAGTGGAAGCGTAAAAACGCCGACAGCCAAATTTGCAATCAGCATTTATCATCTCTGAATTCTCCAGTGGGCGTGACGGCATTCGGCAGTAAACGTGGAAGCAGCGTCTGATGGATGCTGACCTGATCCAGCGTCCTGCAGCAATCCACCAACACGCCAACAGGCTGCGTGTCCTGCAGAGACTCCTTCAGGTCCTTCAGCTCCTGCTCTCGAGGAGACAAACCGTCCTCCTGGACAGGAGACGATGAAGACAGATTTAACCTTTTTTTGTGAAATTTATGGCGTTTCAAATTCCTTGATAAAGGAATCCAGAGGTCAGATTTCAACAAGAAAAGATCAACCACTGACTGAGTTACTATGAGTGATCCAACAGAAAGGGTGTCCAAACTTTTTGTAACTTGCACCACAATTAACAAAAAAAGGAAAAAATAAAGGAATAAGGAAAAAAAACAAGGCAAAAAATGTAACAAATGAAAGAAGAAAAATTGTGAAAATATAGATTTCTCTAACAAATGTTTCAATTATTGTGCAGAAATGTAAACGTTTTGCACGTTTACCTCAGGAATTTAAGCGTTTTGCATGTTTGCCTCAGGAATTTAAGCGTTTATAAATGTTTTATTTTTCAAACTTTACCCAAAATGTGAGCTTTAATTAAATAAGACTTTTGGAAACACAGTCCAGAAGAGTCTAGTGTCAAATAAAGGATAAATATGAGAAAAAAAAACTAGGCTTTTTTATGAAAAGCCTAGTTTAGACCAAAAAGGATCATTTTGTTTGCAGAAGCTTTATAATTTATTATATTTGTTGTTTTGTTTATTTATTTTGTTTATTAAAAATGTCCTCCAGTTCCTGTGTTAAAACGTTCATAAAAAATTAAAGTTCATTGAATTTTCAAAATGTTTTCTTGCATTATGGTCTCAAAACTCAAATAATATAATTTATCACAATAACTTCTGAGATCATTTGAAATTAATGTCATTTACTTTAATTCCCAACTTCTTTTAGTTTTGCAAAAACAAAACAAAACAAAAAAACAAAGTTGATTTCAAACAGTTGTGGTACCTGTGTCTTGGGAGGGACTGGCTTGATGTTCGCCAGGTGGCTGGAAATCGGCAGGATGTTGAGCTGGTCGTCGATAACGACGCAGTTTTTACAAGAAGAAAGCGACAGGATGAATCTAAAAGAAAAACAGAGGGATTTACATTCCAGTTTTGTTCCACTGAATAAATAAAAAAAATAAAATAAACTGACCTCTCATTAAATCTGCCAACGACATCCTGATGAGCCTCGGTTCTGTATCGGGAGTGAACGTCCTGCAGGGAGAAGGGAACTGTTCTCCTCTGAACTGAACTGATGAACTGACAGCAGAAGAAGCAGAAGGCTTACCATGGTCATAGTGTAGAGCTGCTTCAGAGAGTTCATCGTCCTGAGGAGAACCACCACGATGCCGCCTCCTTCCACCGTCTCAATGGTTCGCGCCAACAGGTTGGGAGTGAGCGCTTCAAAATCCTGGGCAGCAAAAATTAAAACATATTCAACTAAATCTGGAATTAATTTTCTCTTTGGGATTAATAAAGTACTTTAGCACTTATCAGCAGGAAGGTGTCGGCGACGACACATTTTGGTAAGCTAAATTTGAGGTACTGTAATTACCGTAATACCCAATATCAGGTTATTATGGTAATTTCACTCCCGCCGCTGCAGGGTTAGGGTTAGTTTTACTTCAGCTTAATCTGATGAAAATCACTTCTAGATATTAAAAGTTCCAGTTATTAAGAATAAATGGGCAAAAATATTAACTGACAGGACATTTGAAGAACTTCATACAATAAAAATAAGACATCCAGGCAGAGATTTGCAACTTAGGGCTAATAGAGTTAAATTGAATTTTAATTAAACGTTGCTTTGGGTTAAAGTTTTTTATATTGATCTCAGGGTTTCCCCCAATGTATTATAAGCCTGGCGGGCCACCAGGCTTAAATTGTGTCCTCACCCAGATAAGCATTGAAATAAGTCTTTTTAAAATGTTAGCATTTTTAAAGATTTTATTGTTGGTGTTCAGGTATTAATCTTTCAATCTTCTAATAATACATAATTATCAAGTGATATTTTCAAATTTCTTGTCAACTTTAGACATTTTTTAACACAAAAACATGGCGGGCCACGAGATGAATGACTGCCCCAACACCTAACCACCTTAGCAAGTTTTATGGGGAAAACATCTTGATTTG
The DNA here is from genome assembly GCA_010277015.1 of Poeciliopsis turrubarensis. NCBI lineage: Eukaryota > Metazoa > Chordata > Actinopteri > Cyprinodontiformes > Poeciliidae > Poeciliopsis > Poeciliopsis turrubarensis. The sequence goes on along the minus strand of VMRN01000086.1, from coordinate 786,681 downwards.
ATCAGTAAGTCAAAGAATCTACTAGAACGCAGATAAATAAATTGTTATTTTTAAACAACAAAATAAAAATCAGATAAATAAAAATTCCAGAAGCAAACCTACTTTTGCTGTTTATTTGTGAAGCAACAATGCAATTTTACGTGCTTTACATCATGAAACAAATAAAGTAGCCAACAAAAAAAAAACATAAGATTGTCAAATTTCATCATAAAGCAAATATATACCAAATACATCTCAATGTTCCAGGCAGTATGAATCAAAGGCAACGCTAAACAGGTGAGGTTTTAGTCTTGATTTAAAGCTTTGGTGCCAAAAGTGTGGTCCGGGGGCCTTTTGTGGCCTTTGAGATGATGTTTGAATGGCCACATTGACCACAAGTCAAGAACAGTAAAAACTGACGACCTCAAAAGTTTGGGGAAAAAAAAGTCCCTGATAATGAATGAAAAATTAATCAACAATCTAATGTGTATTGATAATTTTAACAATGGCGTGTTATGGGTTTTCAAAACTGTTGACAATATGATGCATTTATGGGTTTTTTTGGTATGTTTATACTTTGATCCGCCATGTTGCTGAAATGTACAGTGCAAATAACCTTGATTGACTGAAGATATGCTCGTTTCTCAGTGAGTGGATGGGTAGGGCTGCAGAGGCAGACTCACCTGTAGGACACACATGCCGTACGTGTTTCCCAGGATCTTGTGCGTCTCGTTGTAGTAACAGTAGCGGATGTTGGTCGCAGCGACGAAGAGCTCAAACGGGTCGTCCTGATTCAGGTTCAATGTTCCAGTTTTGATCTTCTTCTGCAGCTGTCTCATCCGTTTCTTCCGGTTGCTGTTTCAGAAAGACAAATCAAATCCCTACCTGCTCATCACAGCTGAATGCGCGTGTTGTTCTCAACACACCTGCTGAATCCGAGGTCTTTCTTGTAGCACCAGAGGACCGACGGTCGGGCTCTGACTGCGGCTTTGGACAGCATGTGATGAAGGATCACCACCTGGATCAGAGGCAGGTCTGTTTGTGTTAAAGCTGTGAAAATAAACTCTGCGGTTTCTCCGGGTTTGTACCTGATCTCTCCCTCGGTCTCCCACCACCACAAACATGGTTCGGTGCTGGAGCGCGACTCCATTCTCGATCTGGACCCGAATCCGGTTGTCTACTTTCTTGCGGACAGTCGCCATCGCGCCTCTGCTGAGGAGAGAAACTCAAAATAATCATCAGCACAACAATGATAAAAATCAATGGCCGCAGTTATTCTGTCAGCAGACGAACATAAACTATTATAAAATTCAATCATAACATTTTTAAATTACCTTAAATAAAGCTGTTGGATACTTTTTGTTCACTTAGTAATCTTCTGGTTTACGGCTGCATGGAGCTACATGCCGACCATGTTGATAAACTCACGTGGAGACGGTGGTTCGTGAAGGACCCCTGTGTGACGTCAAAATAGTGCGACGTATTTTAAAGTTTCGTTTTTGTTTTCACCACGCAGTGTACAGTATAACATGTTTTAATTTCGTTTATTTTAGTAATTGTTACTAAAATAGTAATATCCCGACGTTTAAATAAATGAAAAGCTACCACAAACCTCAAGCCGCAGCCTGTTGCTGGGATACGTCAGCGAGCCGCCATATTGGGAAGGGAAACGGAGGTATCATGACGTGAATGTGATAATTGGCTTTTTAAAACAAGGAGTATTTAGAATTTAAATAAACTTACAGATGAACCCAAACATCAGTCAACAGTTTTTTCTTTTATGTTTTGAGTGAAAGTCAGTTTAAGAGAAATTTGTTTATGAGACCAATCTTCTTGATTGGTTAGTCATTTATTAAAATAGAATATATTTTAATAATTTAAAATATAATTTAATTTTGATACTATGTAAATATTTTTCAGCAGCTCCAAGAAGCTAACACAGCCCAACCAGTTTGACCCATTTTAGGATATCATCATACTCTTTGCAATTGTTTTGTTTTTATACGCAAGATATTTTAATGTAAAAACTCAAAGCTGAAACATGATTATGCAACACAACTTTATTGAAACTCTTGAAGCAACATCAATTTACAAACAAGAATACGGGAGCTTGTTAAACAAAGTCTTCTTTCTTTGAACCAAAATGACAGAAAAGAACCGAAGAAGGGAAAGAAACTCCCATAATTTGGACCAGCAGTGGCAGGTGCATTTGTTAATAAAAAATATATATTTATATATAACTTATGGAATCTTTCAAGTTTACAGGACTGTTGGTACACACGGCTCGTGTGAACCAGTGATTGGTTTCACAGCTTACCTTGTGTTTTGAGCTTTAAATGATTTTTTTTTTTTTATTTCCAGATATCAAAGCTCGCATCACTTTGATTGAAGAGACAGAAAGTAAAAATACCACTGATAAGGAACAAAGAAATCAGAGCAAACATGAGATGGGGAAATGCATTCATGAATTTTAAATTTTTCAGTGTGGTGCAAATTTTTCAGTCACAGTCATTTTAAAAGGCCATTTCAGGATCGAATTGCTTGAGTGCTGCTTCTTGAAACTCCTCTGGGTCCTTGGCCAGATCCTCGCTTGTAGTTCTGTTGGTAACCGTCCTTGATCGCCGGCAAAGAATAGAAACATTTTAGAAACTTTTCTCACAGCACATTTTGTTTTCACAAAGCCAGCGGAGACTTAAAGCTTCTTTCATACCCTCTGAAAACTCCCATTTGGGTAATCGCGAGGTGTGTTGAACTGGGGCTGTCCATATCCGGAGTTGGGAGTGCTGGCGAAGGGAGGGCGATAACCGTCATAACCACCTGAAAAAAAATATATATAAAGATTTCCATTTAGCTCCAGAACATTGATGGAAAAACATAAATCTGTCAGGAACATTTCTCCTGTCAGGGAAGTATTTCTCACAATCCGTCAAGATATTTAGGTTGTAAGAGCTCAGCAGCTAATGGGGGAATTGCTTTTTTCATCTTTGAGTTTTAAACCTGCACATCATTGAACAAGCTGAAAGCAGGCCTGCAATAATCCCTCGAATGATTTGATTAAAAATATGGTCAAGGTTTAATCTCTTGCCTCAATTCTATTCATTTGTATTAATCTGTTGGGGGAAAAAATGTGTTTTTAGTAGGGCTGAAGCAATAAATTGAATTAATAGTGATTCATTATTCAAATAATCAACTAATTTAGACATTGATTAATCGTTAACTGATTACAGACTCAAAAAAAAATGTCCATTTGCAGAAAAAAAACCCCCAAAATCTTACTTTTGGTCTAGTTTCTAGTGAAAAGATTTTAGTAAACCTGAAATAAGACAAAACTAACTTACAATTAACTTTTTTTATAACAAGAAATAGGAGCTTGTTTTAAGTAATTAATTGGTTAACATTGATAAAAAAGTGCTTGTCCCATTGGCAGATTAACTAATAGCAAGACATTTTTCCCACGTTATAAGTTAAATTATCTGCCAATAGAACCGAATTTGAAGCAGGTGAAACTAAAATGCCACCTGAGGAGTTCTGGGTAGAACATATTTATAGACAAAGGTTATTTGTATCTGAAATGCAAAATGTATATACATTCTTTTACAATTTCAGCTTAATTACAGCTCTGAGTGTGCTGTTCTTTCAGCAAATGTTTTTTTTGTTTTGTTTTTCTCCCCGAGTCTGTAGACTTCAGTTAATCAACTGATTACTAAATTAGCTGATGAGTATTTCAGTAGTCGATTAATCACGATTAATCGTTTAAGCGCTGGTGCAGATGAGCGCTGACCTCTGAACCCGTTGGAGGCGCCTCTGTAGCCGTTGATCATGCCGCGGGCGTTTCTGGGCCCGCCGCGGCTCATGCCTCTGCTGTTGTAGAAGGACTGAGCCTGCCTGCCGAAGCCCGGGCCCTGCTGAGGAGGCTGCTGGTGGCCCCCGCTCTGGTCCTGGGCGTGGAAGGCACCGACTACTGGAGACCGGCATCGACAGAAACTAAAGTCACACGGCCGTCGATGGCATAAAGAATGTAAAACTAAAACTACTAAAGTGATGATCACCCACCAGACTGTAGTTGCTCAGACTGAATCTCGGTCTGCTCCACAGAATGCTGCGTCTGGCTGCTGAAAGCCGGGTTGTAGCTGTTCTGGTACTGGTTGGCCTGGTTCAGGGCCTCGGGCTCATTAGCTGGAGGGACTGGGGCATTAAGGTTGAACACCTAACGGGACAAACAAAGGCCACATTGAGGTGAAGCCAAAACCAGAGGAAAGCTCACGGGTTCACTAGCTGTGGTGAAAACCACATTCTTCATTTACTGGATGTACAAGAAACCCACAAATACAGCAGAGAGGTACGCGGAGCAAGCAAAAGCTTCATGTACAAAATCCAGATTATGTATAATCTCTGATCACATTCCTGGATGGAAAAAAAAAATGTGAAAACAGTTAATGCTCCAATGCAAACACTCAGAAAACTGGCAGATATATTTTAGAATCAAACAATCAACTAACACTTAACATTTAAAACCTTAAAAAATTGTAATCCTGACTTAACATCTGGAAGCAAAATATTGCAAAAGCATTTTCTGACAACAAAACAACATAATGGCAACACCTCGAGAAACAGGAAACAGTGTAGTACGCTGTTTCATGCCAATAGAAACGGCGGTGATGTTGCAACGATTGCTGCAACATGAACCTTTTTTCTTAACATAAATATGTCAAGCTGATATGCAAGGAAATTTCATTTATATACCACATTTTCAGCAACAAGGCAGTTCAAAGTGCTTTACATGGATTAGAAGGAAATACAAACATAATACAACCAGAAGAAAGACAAAAAGGTGAAAAGTAAAAAACTAAATATCGGTTCCGAATATTTAATTAATAGTCTATTTGTGAACTAATACGGGTTTCTGTGGATTTTAAATTTGCTCTGGATTAGTGAAGTATAAAGCTAAATGTTGGTTCTCCATGTTTGATTCTTGTTCTGAGTTGCTCAGTGATAAACTAACAGAAGTTTCCCAAAGTTTTGCTCTGATAATAAGCTAATGTGTGAAATTTATTGGCAACAAAAAAAGATGAACTACTGTCAAAGAAAGAAGTGAAAATAATCTTATGTCTGTTGCCAAGGCAACAAGAGCTGTTTGTGAGCATAAAGTTCTTCAGGAAAGAGAATTATTTATTTCTCACTGGTTTTTACCTTTTATACGTTTAATGTTTGTGTTGTTAAAGCATTTAAGTTACCAGACATTTACGTTACTCTAGTGCTGTTACACCCTGAAAACTTTTGAGTGAATATTTGCAAGAGGAAATGTGTGGTCATTTTTTTTATTTCTGTTTTTAGGTTTAAAAGCAAAAAAAAAAAATTACAGAAGAGGATTGATACATTTTATTTTATGCCAAATGATGTAAATGAAAAGAACTTTTAGTTTCCAAAATAATTAGGAGGAAAAAATAATAAATATTGCCATTCTATAGTAGAAATTAAATGCAAAAAAAGCTTTTTTTGTGCATGGAAATGAGATTTTTAACAAATACTTAAAGTCTACATTTGCTATATCCAATTTTTTTTTTAATTGTTTAATTCCTCTCTTTTGAAAAAAATTTTTCAGAGCCATTGTGGAAGGTCCAAAGAGCCACAGGTTGCAGATCTACAAGTCTTTTCTCTGCAATAGATAATGGACTTATGTAATGACAGCTGGTTCCTTACAGCAAACAATTGTTGGGAGGGAAATGCCTTTAGATATCAGGTTAACAATGGAGGACAGAACTAGAGCAGAAACAATTACATTTATCTGAATGTTACACGAGTTTTAGTGAATCAAATGATCGGGCTTGAGACAATTGGCTTTTAAATCCCTTAGTAGAGTGCTGGTCTTTTAGGTTTCCAAACTGCTGTGTTCTTCCGATGTCTTCTAAAAATCGTTCTTTATGAATTAAATCTTACTGTCACTACTTTTAACTCAGGTAAACTAGTTGGAAACATACAGTTGTCACTCAATTCCAAGCTGCCTTTTGTTCACTTTTATTTTTCTCTCAACCATTTTTCAGAGAATGACCAGAGATAATCCTGAGCCACAGGCATGAACTGATGAGGAATACTGCTCTCCTTGCAGCACCTGGATTTTTTAAAACAAAACTGCTGTAACATGATGGGAAAATAAACATAACACTGCAACAAAAAGGAAAAAAAAACAAAAAAACAAAAAAAAAAACAGGCATCCATGTTTTCTCATCAAATGTGCACTCTGGTTTTTTGCTAAGTCTTAAAAGTCGAATCTTTGGCTGCACTCAGGCCTCTGGTGAAAAGCCAATATGAGCCTCAGCAGCTACTGACATTATGTCATGCAGAACAATGCAGACAGACACACAAGAGAAGCATGAGTTTGCATTCAGTGGCTAAAGGCAGTATGAGACTGGTTTGGCGTTGAGACAGAGAAACAGGAAGTTATCATCACGGCCTTACTGTTTGCATTGACTGGAATGGAGCTGCATTGACATTGATGCCACTGCTGTGAGGAGCTTTGGAAACAGGCTGAAAGACCTGCGTCTGAGAGGCAGGAGGGAGAGCTGAGGAGGGGGGAGGCTGTTCTGACGACAATGACATGGAGGTCTGTTGCAGAGGGAGACACAACACACATTACATTTAGGGTTGGGATGGATATGTATGCTGCTGAAAGGCTGAGGCTGGAGTTTTAGTACAGATTAGAGTTTTTTTTTGGTTGTTGTTGCAGCAAATGAGATTTTCACTTGATAAATTATCAGTAAGACACAGCTCTTTTCCTTCTGTAAATTGTTTTTGCTATAAAGCAACAAATGAAAATGGACACCAGAGTGGTCAGACGTTCTCTTGAAGGCAGAAAATTTCTTTCAACACTTTCCGCTCGTCAGGGTCGTAAGATAAGGACAAAGCTATTTTAACCACAAGCTCCGCCATGACCATTTATTGATTATTGATATACTAGCCCATTATCTGCATCTTAAGACACTTTTTTGACAATGCTTTACTAGAAATGGTTACAAGGTTCGTTCATTTTTTTCCCCACAGTAAAATTTAAAAATTCAGGTAAGTTTTCAAACTTTTCCAGCACCAGACTCTGGAGATAAAACAATACAAACTGAAGAAGCTCCAAAGAAGAGCTTTTTTTCACCGTTTTATGAATATTGTTAATAGCATCTTTTGATGGTATTCTACAGTACGGTCCAGGTAAATTAAAATATAACAAAAATTTTATGTTTCGAAATGTTTCTCTTACACACTCATTAAGTTTTCTGCCACTCAACAAAAATAATTCTGGTAATTCTAATGAGAAATTTTATCTGATTTAACTTCAGACAGCGAGAAAAAAAAATTCAAGTGTTCTTTTCCAAAGTATAGGTTGTTAATCAAAAGTTAGATTGCATTCTTGCTAGATGCAATCTAACGTTTGCATCCAACAAACAACGCAATCTTGTTAGATTGCAGTGGATTTTTTAAAGGGTATCGGAGTAAAATGGGCTTAAATGTTCATGCACACCGAAATTGATAGGAAGAATCTTGAAGCCAAGCGTTGTTGTTACTTCACTGCTCTACCACATGCACTAGTTTGTTTTACTCCATCCAAATAAAATACCTCCACATTTGTTACTAGAAATGTGGAAATGTGTACTAGAAACTTTACAAAATGTGAAGGAGTTCAAAGGGTCTGAATTCTTTACCAATCTTAAAAATTAATAAATAACTTGATCATTTCCGTGGGACTGATAGACGTCAGAAAAAAGCTGCGTCACCTGGATTGGGTCGATTGGTTCTGTTGAGGGTCGTGAATCTGGCGTGTGAGAGGTCTGGTACAACGGCGGCGGTGAGACGATGGGGACCTGAAGACAACAAGGCCGTTTGATATTGGCGTCACTATGGCAACCTGCATGGTGCTCAGGGGTAAATGCTCACTTGTGTGGGCTCAGGCTGTACAGGAACAGAAGTGGGTTGCGTCGGCCGGGACTCGGGGTGACCTGCAACAGTCGCACTTTAATCAGACGCAACCGGATTTCCCCCCGTTAAACCACAACACGGCATTTAATTGGGTCAAACGTACTTGGTGGACAAACCATCTGCGGTACGTCCAAAGGCTGAGCAGGTTTCATCGGCTGTGCCGACACGATGGCGGGATCGATGGGCTGTCCGTCAAACTCCAACATGGAGTCCTGAGAGCAGAAAAAGTTTGCAATAACGTACGACAACGATATCACACAGCAGCTGCGTTTCCAACAACCACTTAACTGCGCAATTTCATATTTAGAAAGTAAATTTTATTAAATGGCAATTAAAAAAAAAAAAAAAGTTCGCTTTCACCAAAAGGATGAGGTGGATTTTTCTGGCCGTGTTGAAATTGGTTTATTTCTCAAAACTGCAATGGAAACACGAGTCACATGATCAACAACTGGATGTTACCACGAAGAACGACAGGAAGTAGTTACAGGATGACGACACAGGACGTTTTCTGTAATTGAACACACTTATTCACGTGTGACTTTAATTGATTTTGTTATTTAATGGAATCAAAAAAATTCTTTGATCCCAAAGGGAAATTAAATGTCGTTGTAATGGCGTGTTTTCTTGCGTTACGCGTGTCAAAAACGTTTTTCCAATTTTACCGGACGATAAATTGTCGAGGGCGGATCAGAATCACTCGAGCCGTTGTTTTCCATTGCTGGCCTATTTGTTGGACACGTCAAATGCTCCATATCGCGTCGCACTAAACATGCAAAACAAGCCTCAACAAGCCCTCGACACGCCTCCACACAGACTTTGAATTCAAATTCAAAGTCACTCATTGATTCAAATTCTGCTAAGAGTTATTGCAGGGAGTGATGGCTGCTGGCAGTTAAGATCTTTTGTAGCAGACAGTGTTACAGGGAATCTGGAGAAGCCTCTGACTGAAGACGAGCTGCCTTCTCCAAAACAGTAACTCAAGGAAAAGATATTTTCCTACAAAGGCAGGGAGAAAAAAATCTCAATAAAAGTACAGCGCAATTCTACAATAAATTGTGTTTCTTTGACATTACGAAATATTGACAAGGTTTTGCGTATGTTTAATGGAAACGCAGCTGTTGTTGCACAACTACCTGACCTCACCTGCATGAAGTTGTACGTTCCCTGCATCTGTGCCATCAGGTCCTGCACCACCTGATTGCGGGCCATGGGGTCAGTCGGGGGAACGGGAGACGCGAGGTTCATGGGATGGGTCTCCAGAGCAACAGGTGGCGCTGTCGGCTGTACTGGTTGCTGCTGCTGCAAGGCACTGACAGCCTGAAAGAGTGATTAAATGTTTCATTAGCAAAAGCTGCTCTGAATTCACTTCCTTTGAGTGTTTCAGAGCCGAGAGATTTTACTTCAGACTCACAGCTTTGTTGGTGTAAAAGAAAACAGCAGTGATTTAAAAAAATAATCCGTCCTCATTAGCCTGTAAGATTATAAACATCCCTAAATATGTTAAGCGGATCTGCTACACACCTCGGGTTCCCTGGTCCACTCATCCGCCTGCTCCTTTTCACTGCTGCTGTAAGAACTGTCTGGAATGAACTGTCTGTTTATGAACTGAAACAAAAAAAATAAAAATCAATAAAAACGTTTGAAACCATAATATAAATAAAATAAAAACTCAAAGTTTTTTTTTACTAATCTCACCTCTGTGGTTTCCACTGTGAGAGCCTCTGTGAATTCCTCAGCGACTTCAGTTTCTGTCAAGTGAACGGAGAGCAGATTTAACTACCGGATGACTTAATTCTGAAAGATGATTTTTAATAAATCGCTACCTGGATCAACTGCCTGCTCTTCTGCCTCTGATGACTCGGCAACTGGTGCCACTGGTGCCACTACAGCGGCCGTCTCTTCCTCCTCCTCTTCCTCGCACACTCCGTTTTGGTGAGATGCGATCCGGTCAAAGTATCCGCTCAGCAGAACCTGGTCCAATATGTCTTTCAGTGCCTTGTCTAGAACAGGATTAACAGGGTCAGCAACTAGAATTAAGATTACTGTGTTTTCCGGAGTATAAGTCGCATTTTTGAGGGAAATGTTAACATTAGCTAAATTTCTCGTTGGTTACATGTCATGAACAACGAACTGAGAACGTGCCTGGTATGTTAACATAACATATTAAGAGTTATTCAGATAACTATAACATAAATAACATGCTAACAAGTTTACCAAACCATCCATGTCACTCTAAATCACTAAATCAAATCAAATCTTCGTCCTCGATGTCGCTTGTAAGCAACTCTGCTAACTCCGAAAGTAGAGTAACACAGGCCTAGAGCGCCCTCTTGCGGTTAAGTGTGAAAATAACATGTAATATGCACAGTTCCACCAGATGTTTGCTAATTGATGTTGGCTAGTCTGAAGGAGTTGAGTGTCGGAGTCGTAGCCAATAACATCGTAACATGATGTACAGCTCAAAAAGTGTATTTTACATGCTACTGCCCCTTTAAAAACAAACCTGTATTAATTAGCATTAAGCAAATCAAAAAGGAGAATCATTTGGCTACCAAGCGTAACAGCGAGTCTTGGGACAAATCACAGCCTTAAAAACACTCAACAGAATTAATTAAAATGTAAAACCTTAACCAAAGATTTCTGCATACTGTGACATTTTTACATTAACAAGTTTCCTTTGCTTTGTGGCTCTTCATGCAAAGCAGTTGCCTCTGTAATTTGACCCCTACTTCTCCAAATGACCCCTCAATGAGGCGAAAGGGATTGCCTGCAGTGAACTGGGTCACCGTCGTCCCAGCAGAACTCCAGCGACCGGACCAGGGGAACTAGAGGCGACAGAGCCCCTGGCACCAAGCCCTGCTGCTGAGTCAGGATCAGCCTGCAGCCCCCGGAGCAGAATGCAGCAGCACCAAACCCGGGACCAAACCGCTGAGAGCGCAGGACGCACACATCCGCTAAACCTGATCACTTCAGTCCAGTCACTGCGCACAGAGTGTTTAACCAAAAACTCGCTCATGGATGCAGAAACTTTTAAACCAGCTACTTTCAGATGTCTGAAACTGATCACTTACAGTCGGCTACATGGTGAAAACCGTCAAGACGAAGGTTGCATCAGCAGCCATCTGACGAAATAAAATGTCCTGCCAACTATTAGCACCAGCTGGACATCGAATTGCATCCACATTCATTAACAAAAGCAGTTTTGCCCATGTTTTCTAAAATAAATGCCAAAAAATTTATTTAATAAAAACCACGCCATTTTTTTCAGCTTTACCTCATCGTAATAAATCTACAGTTGGGATTTTTCAGCTGCATTTCCAACACAAAGCTTATCTGTAAATATTTTTCTGGAATGTACAATTTGTATTAATGAAAGACAATTAAAACGTAAATCTAGAACATGTTAATATTCCGTCAGCATTGGCCCAGACGCACAAATTTACAGCCCCAATTTGTACTGTAAAAAGTATCTTATACATTTTGTCGAGAGATGGAAACGGAAGACACAATTTATATAAAGATTACGAAACCAAGTCTGTTGGAATAAGCAATTATTGGCAGATAAATTAAAATGAGCTTGATAATTTAATTGGTGTTTAATTTTATTTTGGATATTTAAAATTTCTCTCAGTTCCTTTACAAGATTTTGAATGAGCAAACTTACATTATTATGCCGTTATCAGTATATTACTTGAAACAATGTTAATGTTTATTGCAGTAATTGGTTATTTTGTCAGGAAAAGCAAATCTGATCCAAACTTACATGTCGTTCCAACCACAGCCTTGTCCTTCCCTTCAAGCAGGTCCCAAAGGTGCACAGATGCTTCTTCGTACTGGTCAATCAACCTGCGAGCATCAAAACTAACAGTCAGAATCTCTATGTTACATATAAAACACAGAAATCGTTTTGCGTCTCGGCGTCTTACACCAACCTCACGCTCTGATCCCGTTCTGGTCCCACCAACTTATAGAACTCATCAAACGTGGAAAGGTCTCCGTCGGTGAGGAGCGGCGAGCCTCCCACGCCCTGCTTCAGGTCCTGCCGCACCGCTTCGTCTCCCAGCCGGTCAAGGACAAACTGCAGCTCAAGGATGTTCTTGAGCCGCCGTTGCTCTGCCTCCTCTCGCTGCAGCTGCTCCCGCCGTGCAGACTTCTTCACCACCTTCTGGAACTGAGGATGAGGAGGATCAGTTAGGAAAGACTGGAATGGACACAACTCTGAGAGAAGGAAAGGAAATAAACGTTCTTACATCTTGTCCCAATGTAATAAATGTCTTGTGCAACTCTCGGGCAAATTCCAAGTTATTCATGACTTCTTGGTACTTGGAGAGAGCCTCCTAAGAACATCAAAGAGAAACAAAAGGTTAAAAATGAGAAATGGCTGTACAAATACTAAAACAATTAGATAATGTTACCCTTCTGTTACATACCAGCTGGTCCTGGTTGAGACCTTCTCCCTTGTTCTTCCTGACTTTGTAGTCATCCAGTTTGCTCTGCAATGACGAACCACCAACACAGCAGATGAAGTCGTTATAAACTTAATGCAAAAGATACTTTTTGATCTGGATCATTCAGAATTTCAAAAAGGATTCTCAACTGTTTAAAGCCCTTTCCAACATTTAGTTTTATACTTTTAAATGTAATTTCTTGCTCTGAAAACTCTTCAGAGCAAGAGTTTTCATTTGCTCTGAAAACTTCAGAGCTCTTCAGAGCTCTGAAGTCCCTACTTCAGAGCAACATTTAGTTTTCTACTTTATGACAAATGGAACATTTTTGAGTGGAGTTTTTCTTTTATTGTTGTTTTTGTTTTTCTTCTAATTCATAGAAAGCACTCTGAACTGCCTTGCTGCTGAAAAACAGCTATTTAAGTAAAACATCGTCTTACCTTCTTCTTCTCCATGTTGCGGACCTTCTTGTCGATGACGCCCAGCACTTGCTTCAAGACCTCGGACTGGCCACAGCCGCCCATCGACCCTGGAGCGGATCCCACCTCTGGACTGGCGGATTGCACGGTCCTGTTTGCATTCATTGCTGAGGGCATCTTGAAATACGAAGAGAAAATACAACATGTGACAATGATAACAAAACATTTCACTCACTAAATGTGTCTTATCTGTATCAGCAAATGTCTGAGGAGACAAAATCAACTTGAGCTACTGTGAGATTCTCACAGAATAATAAGAAAAATATAAATATTCACTGAATTTTCATAAAATAAGCATAAAAGTAAAACAATGTTTCCAACCGCTACCAAAATACTATTGATTAATTTGACTGTTTCTGTAATAGTAAACTAAATGTTCTTATTGTGGAGAATTTTATAACCTTTTACTATTTTATAGAGCTACAAGTAGAACAAGCTAATATTAGCCAAATAGTGGCGCTATCTGCTCAGGTAGCAGCCCACAGAGCTTGTGCGTTCCCAACCATTGTCTTGAATTCTCATGGTAACAAAGAATTTTGTTCACTTTCAGGGGTAAAAAGAAAGATCAGATCAATGTCAGAGAAAAAATTTTTGAGGCACAAATTAGGACAATCTCATAATTTCCATCATTTTCTGATATATTTTACACTATTTCTGCTAAAAACGTTGCAGCAAGAATATTATCTTTTGTATTATAGTCCTCTGTGGGAAAAAAATCCATCAAGTCAGACATACAAAAGGAAAATCATCCCCCCTCTGTGCTTTGTTTGTAATTAAATGTTCAACACTGTGGTTAGCTTCAGATGTTTTGAATGTGCTCTGTCTTTTCTGACAGCTAGAAAATGTCTCATTGTTAACCTCTTCTATGAAAGCAGCATGATTTTAATACGTGCTTTACCTTCTATGTTTTTACTGCTAATATTTCTAAGATTAATTTTATAAAGGAAGAGAAATCATGTCTAACATTTCATTAAAATTACATAAAACTAAAGAAGCTGTATAAAAGTGTGGTTTAGTGAATGTAATATTTAAAATCTTACATCTTAAATGCAGAAACAGGCACGAACTCAGCATAAACTGAGGAATTTGGCTGCTAAGCTTTTATTGCAAACTCCAGTTTGCCAATATATTGACAAAGAAACTAACTGATCTTTTTGTTTCTAGTAAAACAAAAAGAAACTTTAGCTTGTAGTCGGTGCAGGTGATTTTTCTGTTGTGACATCAGTACTGTACATATCAGGCAGGTTGGTGACTCAGGTTTAAATACCAGAAGGATTCATGACTCCATGTTCTTTCTGTCAACACATTTCAAACGTTTGTCTGAACCCTGAGTCCTTCTTACATAAACAAGCGATCAGGCAGATAGTTAACAATGAGAACGTGATGCACGTTTTCCAATTGATCTGAAGTGTCAATAGTGTAAAAAATAATAAAAATCAGCCTAATACACTATTTACTAACCATTTCTGTCGCTTCTCCATTTGTATTGTACCCCGATAACACGAGTCTGCTTGAACATTTTAAAGGAAATTGATTTGTCCAGATTGCAGATGGTGCTAAACTGCGCATTTAAAGCAGAACCTTAAGAGGAACCGTGCTTCCGAAAGTAACTGTTACAGGACTAGACGATTCAATCAAGGAAAAAACGACCATACACAAAGTGATATATGTTCAGCATTAGCTTAGATGTATGGAATATGTACTTTCGTAACACGGGAACTGTTCCTGCTAATCAGACGATATCTGTAGCAACCTGGTAACTTTCGTTTCAACGGTTTGCTATGAGCAGACGTCTGGAAATTACATAATAACATGGAATAAACGGTGATTCCGTCAAAGAGCGCCGTAATTCTCTCAGCAGTGCGGTCAAGCCGCCTGCTTTTGCCTCGTTTCGGTAAAAAATGGCCCTGGCCGCACCACCGTTAGCACACACCGAAGAGTTAGCATTAGCTCGCCTGGCTGATGTTAACACCAACGCGTGTTGACCACCAGCTGGTCGGGAACCTCTTTTCCTCGACCGCCCCTCTCCTGATTCACCCACCTTGTTGTTATATATCCTCGGGGAAGCTTGATAGCTTAATTTAGGTAAAAGGCCAAGTTGTTATTGTTGTTGTGTTGCTTTTTATTTTTCTGTTTCACTCTAATGTGGGATCCGCCCGGCCGGCCTCACCGACAACTGAGATGGTTAGAAAGGAGGAGAAACTCTTTATAAAGACCGAGGTTCCTCTTTAGCTGTTTAAGATATGCCTGAATAAATACACCAAAATTAAAACGATGTACGAAAAAAATATTAATAAATCACAATAGTTCACATACTCATGATGGAAAATAATATATTTATTGTTTAAAAGAATGTAACCAGTTGCCATCTACAGGACTAGTACATTTTATTTGTGGTCAGGCACAACTTTCAACATACTCGTCAAAAAATCTGCACAATCATTAGCTTTGATTAGGCTGTATAGGACTAGGCATTTTATATCATTTTATATGCCGATTAAATATTTCTCACTTATAAGTTTTACAATGTAGATTTTTAATGTGTTATATTTTACAGGTGTTTATTTGATTGGGTTTATAGTATGTTATATAATTATGTTAAATTACATTGTTATTTTGGTATAAAACTATAGAATACTGATGACAGTATTAAGTGCACTATTTAACTTGTGCATATTTTAAAAAAATAGTCTATAGTTTTGAAAACTGTAGTCAAAGTTCACGTGAATATTAATAACATTTGCTTCGTTTATTTGCTTATTGGGTAAAACTTTTCATTTCTGTAAGTAGATTCGATAATAATTTTTCATTTAAATATCTGCACATTATTTTTATATTTTATTTCATTTTAAACTTTTGACATCTGCTTTCACATAAAGCCTGGATATGACAGTAGGTGGCAGTGAAGCACATAAATAAGAAAAGAGACATGAAGGGGAGGTTCAAATTGAGACTTGACTTGTAGATGTATCCACCAATATTTGTTTTGCATGTTTTAGTTTTATTTAAAATTTTATTGGACTGAGTTTACAAACTAGATTAAATAATAATAATAATTATCAATGTTAAGAAAAGAATTAATAGTGATGTTAAATGTTTTTTGTGAGGTCCTCTTGCATCATTTTTATGAAACTATATTTTTATTATATCCATTTCTGAAGAGAAATTAACATACCTGAGGTATTTCTGAAAGAATGTTGTTTTGCCAAATGCAGGAAGCAGTTGACATGGCTGCACTGCTATTTGATTGCATTGTTCCATGGAAAGTGTTTTCTTTCAGGGATAATACTGATTAGGGGAGGCACCCAAGGCCAAGAGAAGCTCCCTTTCAGCGAGTGACTCATTTCCTGCCAGGCTGCAGCATTTCAGTCGAGCAACAGCTCAGTCAAACACCCCAGGGTGGCTCCTTCCTCAGGCCCCTGACCTTTAAAGCCAACTTTGTAAGGACAAAAAACAAAGCTCTCCAGTCTGCACGTTTTGATGAACAAGAAAACATTTCTACAACTTTGTCAGTTCAGGAAGAGCGCTGAAAGAGCAGCCAGTTATTATCACTCTTCAAACCAGACAGGAAGGGGTTGGCTTTGTTAATGCTATAACAGAGTTCAGGCTGTCAAAGAAAGGAATAAAAACAACATCCTTATTAACCTTGTTGTGAATGAGAACTTTTATGGAGATGGATATATACTGTGAATTCTCCAAAAATGTTAATATAACTTTAATTTTAGATTTCAAATTGTGGAAATCTAAAACAAAACAGAAATTCTTCTGTTTTTATGTAAGTTTAGTTAACAGGAAGCTGGACATGATGACGTCACTTCCAACACTTGTTTTAATATCTCCTATTAAAACGAATTACGATGTGAATGTCGAGCCTTTGGTAAAGTGACGTTTCTTTCTGGTGACCTTTTGGAAGCTTTTTGCTGAAGATAAGGGTTTTATCGCTCAACGCCATCCAGTTGGAGTTTTAAGGCCGTTCTATCATGCAGGCACATCTGGACTTCGCTTGTCCAACTGTGAAATGATGACAAGGTGCCATCGTACATGTTGGGAGTAGGAAGTGATTGCAATAGAGCCGCCACCCCCCAGGAAAGCATCCTCTCTGCATGCCAGTTGCACATCCTTTTCATAGTCAACTCCACAGGAAGTACTGGATGATTTGTGTCTTGCCGGCTCTCACTTTCACTCTGCTTTTTTTTAAAAAAATTATTTATCTTCCAGCTCTCCAATGGTGAATCACTAAAACACTTGAAAAACCGCATAATTCAAGTGTATAGTCTCACAGAACATATAAAAACGTGTCAGTGTCACATCACAAAAGTGAAAAAACAAAAACAAGGTCAAACTTTACACAGGAAAGGTGAAGGACACAGGAAGTGGGATGACAATAAAACGCTATGATGAGTGAAATCCAACAGATAAACTCAAAAGACAAGCTGAGCAAGACAGAAAGCAGAAGAAATGTAAACCCAGATGATGAAAGTAAAAGAAAATTTGTAACTTATGGACCAAAAGACGACTGAATTTGTAAAATACTGATATATATATATGGAAAGAGAGAGAGAGTCCAGAGGAGGAGCTTGCAGTCCTGATTATAAAAAGAAGTTTATTAATATCTTTCTTTTCAATAAAAAAAACATGCCGACTCCAAACAACTTTGAAAAACAACTTCAGTCACTAAATTCCCGTTCCTCACTTCACGTCATGGCACCTTGAATGACTAAATGGCGCCGTTGCAAAAGGTCAATAATCTAGGTCACGCAGAATTGATCTGATGGTTTCTATAGCAACGTACAGAAACAAGACATTCCCCAAGAACTACAGTGACCTTGAAGACGATGTTTTGGATTCTGATCTGTTTGCTCCGTCCCCAGTTGAGAAGCAAACCTCCCCGGCTGTCGTCTGTGGCCACTGCACGGACGACATTAAGGAAAGGGATATATCTATACCGGAGTCAATTTTGTGTTTACTTTGTATTCTGGTAACTATTTTTTTTTTTTCTGATTTTTTGAGTGATGTTCCGGGGTTCTTTGTTTTCTTTTTGGGTTTCTTTGGTGCCGTTATCCACAATTTAGCCACCAGATAGTTCCACACTCACCTTTCCGGAGCTGTGTGTCATCTTACTCTGCACCTGAGTCCAATCAAGCTCATCAGGGAGGGAGTACAAGGGGAGCTGACTGCCAATCCTTTGTCGCCTGAGTGTTAGCCAGTAACGGTACCTCTGAGCCTTCAAGAGCTGGTCTCTGTTTTCCTCGTTGATCTGAACTCTTAGTCACTTCCTTGTTGTTTCCTGCCTTCAGGTGTTTCCCTCGAGACGCCCTGGATCCTCCTTGTGGAGATCTAACCTTTTTCTGGGCAAGACTTTCCTCGTAACGCTGTGGAACTTACTCACTGGTTGCCCGAGTTTCCAAACTCACCTCCTACGTCTGATTGCAAGTTCCTCCTGGATTCCTCGACTGGCAGTCGCACCGCTCCTCTGTCTCCGCTGCACCTGAACTTACCTGTCTCCCCTTCGTCGCTCTTCATCGTTGCCTTATGGGTTTCTGTGGCTAAGTGCTGGACCACCTGGACCCACAGAGAGACAAAAATCCCGGGACGCTTCGGGAAAATTAAATGTTCATCAATATTCTTCAAAGAACTGGAGAGGGCCTGGAAGGTGAAGACCACAGCGGTGCTTGTGGTCATCGGGGCCCTTGGAGCAGTCACCACCAAACTGGAGCAATGGCTACAACAGATCCCAGGAACAACATCAGACATCTCAGTCCAGAAATGTGCAGTCCTTGGCACAGCCAAGATACTGCGCAGGACCCTCAAGCTCCCAGGCCTCTGGTAGAGGACCCGAGCTCAGAGGATAAGAACCATCTGCGGTGGGTAAGAAGAAGGGAATTTTATATATATATATATATATATATATATATATATATATATAAAATGGTGGAACATCACTGTAAAATGAATCTGTTGGGCTTCACCTTAATGTCTGACAAAACATATTAAAAAAGGAAAGAAGTCGTCACTGGATTTTATTTAGAGGTATTGGATTCGAAAGGCATGACGCAATTTTCAAAAATGTTATTTATAAAATTG
The DNA here is from genome assembly GCA_010277015.1 of Poeciliopsis turrubarensis. Classification (NCBI taxonomy): domain Eukaryota; kingdom Metazoa; phylum Chordata; class Actinopteri; order Cyprinodontiformes; family Poeciliidae; genus Poeciliopsis; species Poeciliopsis turrubarensis. The sequence goes on along the minus strand of VMRN01000086.1, from coordinate 767,732 downwards.
GTAAAGTGATGTATGATATTTCTTTCACTTAAAATTGGCTTATGTCATCATTTTTAGTTCAGTCAGCTGTTCAGTTTGCTGGGATGAATTATCAGTCGTATTTAAGACCCTTAAAAGAGCAAAGTTTGTACAACAAACTCCGCTGAGATGGCATGTTATACAAACACAACGGATGCGAAAACCGTTTCTCCATTTGAGGGATTTGTAGTCTGGAGTTTTATCCCCGTCAAGCCGCTGTGCTTCCTGTACCTGGCACCCGGCCGCGCCACGCTCACCTTGCTTCTGGGTTTTGGTGTGTGTCCAGTCAGCCTACACAATCCAGCAGCAGGGCAGCCTGGAGAAGCTTTCAGCCTACATCTAGAGTTTACACCTTCGATCTCTCCCTGCTCTGCTTCTGGCCGCTGGAGCCGAGTTGCTTTATCTCTCTTCCCAGCCCAACTGCTGTCTGCGTCCGTCCCTCCTGCAGGCAGCCCTGCAGCGCTGGCAGCAGATAAGAGAAAGGCCCACTGGAGCTCCGGCTTGAAAAGGAAAGTGTGGAAGGACACGGCCAAAAGTATAGATTTGTTTGAGAAAAATTCTATGAGATCATTTTTCAGAATATGTTACAACATAATGCTGCTTTATATTACAAGTTGAAACCCCAGGAAAAGGAAAGACTCATTAAAACTCTCTTCCCTCCTGGTTATCCCACCGTTTCTTTGGTCTCTGATGAACATGAAAAACAGCACTGCCACGTCACAAAATCTAGCCAAATATTTTTGGTCTAGTTTCGTTCAAGTTCTCCTGAAATAAGATAAAACTAATGAACAAATAACTTCTAAACAAGACATAGGAGCTTGTTAATACTGATGAAAGTACTTGCTCCATTATATCAAGACATTTTTCCCAAATTATAAGTGAAATAATCTGTCAATGGACCGAATAATTGTTCATCAATATTAAGAAATTATAGACTTAAGCTCATATCCTTGCTGAAAGGTTACTTGTGAACTAAGATATTTGCACTAAAAATGACAATCCATTTTCTGTTTTTTTTTTTTGTTTGTTTTTTTATGTAAAATATTCTGGTATTTTAAATAGTTAACAAAGTGCACAGTGGCGCAGTTGGTAGCACCGTTGCCTTGCCTGGGTTTGATTCCCGGCCCGGGGTCTTTCTGCACGGGGTTGGCAGGATCTCCCGGTGCATGCTGGGTTCTCTCCGGTTACTCCGGGTTCCTCCCACAGTCCAAAAACATGACTGTTAGGTTGATTGGTCTCTCTAAATTCTCCCTAGGTGTGTGTGTGTGTGTGTGGTTGCTTGTCCTGTGTGTCTCTGTGTTGCCCTGCCACAGACTGGCAACCTTTCCAGGTGACCCCACTTCTGCCCGGAACATAGATGGAGAGGCACCATCACCTCCTGACCCCACTGGGGACAAGGATGTAAGAAAATGGATGGATGGACTTGAAAGTTTAAAAATAAATCTCAGGAAATTTATTGTAAGCAATTAACCTTGCAGACGTCACAATGTGGTAATAAGCTCCTCTATTTACTCTTTTGGTTTCGTCTGGAGTCTGGTAATTATCAGGGGGTAACACAGTGGTAATGATACCAGCCCAGTCTTTATCTTGTGCGCCATCAGCTCTTCTGGAGGCGAACTTTCTAATGGGCTCATTAGTTTCAGTCACGACGCAGCCGCCCTGCTGTCGCTTTAAGACCCATTTCCCCCCATTGTCAAAGCGGCGGTGAACAGGAAGAGGCGAGAGGGGCGGGGGAGCCGCTCCGACGTTACTTAAACACGCCGTGCAAGGAGGCATGCCAGGGGCTACATGTGGAGAGCAGGTCTGCGGTCGAGTTGCCCGCTGATCGGATCAGATTCTCGGCGTGTTGGCCGCCAGTGAAGCCGCCGCAGGACGGGGAAGGCATGGAGGTGTCACCGCAGGTTATCGCCTCAGGAAACGATGACAGCGTCCTCCATCAGCGCTTAGCTGCGTGAAGAAACATATCATCCGCGACCGATTTGAAATTTTGTTTATTTCAGACGAAGGAGAGGAAAACAAAGCTTCACAGCAGAGAGCAGGAGCAGGTGCAGCGCGGCCGCCTGCAGGCTGTGGACTCAGATCTGAAGCTTCTGCAAGAATGGCATCTACTATAGAGAGGAAAACACTGGAGGCCAATGAGTGAGTGCATGCTTTACCATTTAAAACCACATCATCTGCGACTCATTGTGTAGATATTCAAAAATAACATCAAAACTACCCACACAACTAAACAGCAGCTCTCTATTACACAGAAATGATCAGGTCGATGTCCAGGAGTTTAAGGATCAATATTATTTTTAATTAAAGGCTACAGTTTTCAAACAATCAAGTTTAACTGTGTAGCAACATTTCAGTTCAAAAATCAACAACTGAAACATTGCATTGGCTTACACATCATAATGTTCTTTATTGTTTCATGTATGCTTCAAAAGCAACTCAATAAACAGGTCGGGTTTTAATCAGAATTTTTTTTCCTGGTATTTAACACAATATTTTTTAGTTAAAGTAGTTCCACATGACCTGTGGCAGCTACATTAATTACAGAAAAAGTTGAATATTATTTTGTGAGTTCAAAATAGCATAAACCAGTGTAATAAGCATATTTAGATCAACAAATCTTATTGTATTCCTCTCAAAACATTTACAGTCAGGGCTAGTGAAAGCCTTTTTGGGACCCTAAGATTATTTTAATTCATCCCCCACCAGAGGCTTCCTCATTTTACCTACTTTGTGTATAACATGCCTACTATCATTAGCAAAGTTTGTAATTATACGTCAAACTGATTTTATTATCGCTACTGATGCCAATCTTGCAGGAGTAGCAAACTAAGTAATTAATTTGGATTTTGAAATACAGAGTTGTGCCACATTATTTTAGCTATTTGAATGTAAAAGGAATTGAATTTACAGTAAACAGGTTAACAAATTCAATATTTTACATTTCCCCAGGAGTGGTGTTAATAAAAATGATTTATAAATCAAGTTTCCATATGAAATAGCATTTAGTTAGTATTATTAAATGTTACTTTGAATAAATATGTATTTTCATCATGCTGGCTTGGTGCTCTTGAGGGCCCTCTAGTGGTGTGGGTGGCCCTTTGCAGCTGCTTAATTTGCATAAGATCACCTTTTTAAGATAATGGCGTGAGTCATTTATTGCCAAAAGTAATTATTTTAGGAAAAAGAAAAAAAAATGCCCATCTTTCTCTTATAATAAAATACTTTAATAACATAATAAAAAGAACAAAACTAATTCATGTAAAAAAAAAAAACAAAAAACAAGAAAATCAAAACAAAATCTTTTTTGAAGTCGAGTTGAGAAACTACAGCACAAAAATGAAACCTGAAATTAAACAATCAATCTTAGCGAGCTCGTATTGCTCCGATACTGACTTGGTACCGATATTTTGAATCGATCTGCTCACCTCTGTGTGAAGAAAAAAAACCCAATCGTTTTCTGACTGGTTGTCAATTTCGGGCGCAGGGAGCCGGTGGACGAGGTCCTCCAGATGCCGCCGTCGCTGCTGACCTGTGGCGGCTGCCAGCAGAGCATCGGCGACCGTTTCTTCCTGAAGGCCATCGAGCAGTACTGGCACGAAGACTGCCTGAGCTGCGACCTGTGCGGCTGTCGGCTGGGAGAGGTCGGCCGCAGGCTCTACTACAAGCTGGGAAGAAAATTATGTCGGCGGGATTATCTCAGGTGACGACGGCGTTTCTATGGAAACGTGTTGAAACGTTGATAGACAGAGTCACTATTCTTTGTCCTGAGAATTGTGTCCTGAATTAATTCAAAAATCACATTTTACGCCCACACTGCCACAGCGATCTATTTATTTTGAATAAATCTTTGATTTCGTTTTAAGTTTAGCAGCTAAGCTAACCTAATAATTTTAGTTACAAGAGTTTATGCGCAAACTAAAGTGATTGAATAGAGAATTGTTTTAAACAAATTGTTTTCCTCTTGTCAGTTACAATTTAAACAGAATCTCTGGACTGTTTGAATAGAAAATTGGTTTCCAAATCAAAAATCATTTCTGAATCAAATCGAATCAAACTTTTTGTCACGTCAACGAATCATAATTACAAGACATAGCAAGGACTTTTCACTTTTGTTGTATAAAATGAAAGGAACCAATTTTTTGGTTTGTTCAGTTGTTTCCAAATTATTTTGGAAACAACTGAACACATTTATTCTCAGTTATAAGAACAGGATTTGGATCATTTACTTTCAAAATGCTTGATCTGTTTAGCCAAATTTAATGAATTAAATTAAAGTTTATTTGGGTGCAGTGAAGTCCACTACTGCACTTTCAGTAAGTTTCTGGATAAACATGATTCTTCTGATTAAAAAGTTTGGTTATAATATGTGTTGCAATAAATATTTTCTATTGCAAGAAAATTGGTTTAATAAACAGATTTGTATAATTCTTGAACGGCCACAAACACTCGCTGAAAGAACTGAAAGATGTGACCGATCCGAACAGCGACTGAATGAGTCGTCCTTTTTCTTCACTGACATCCTGGTTCTGTCTCTTCCTCCCAGGCTCTTCGGTCAGGACGGTCTCTGCGCCTCCTGCGAAAAGAGGATCCGGGCGTTTGAGATGACGATGCGCGTGAGAGACAAGGTTTACCACCTCGAGTGCTTCAAGTGCGCCGCCTGCCAGAAGCACTTCTGCGTCGGGGATCGCTACCTTCTCATCAACTCGGACATTGTGTGTGAGCAGGACATCTTTGAGTGGACCAAGCTCAACAACAGCAGCGTGGTCTAGGGCGATTTCTGAGGAACTTTTCTGGCTGTTGATGAACAAACGTGTTCAAACCTGAAGAAGGGAATGCATATTCACGCAATAAGCCTGGAATCAAAGGATGAGAGAAGCTGCATCTCGGTGTTTCTGCATGCAAACCTGCACTTATGATCAAATAGTTTATAATCCAAAGCTCCCTTCCTGAAAGCAAAACAAACAAACAAAAAAAAAAACCTTACATGTTTAAATTTGTTATACACTGGAATTTCTAATGATATAAATGAACAAAAAATGTCAGACATCCTGCTGAGTAAGAACATCGGTAAGCTTCCTTTTACTGATTTTATATTTTTAAGTCTTAATCATATGATCTTAATTCTTTTGTCTGAAAAAAACCTTCTGCATATACTGCAATAACTTATCATAGTTAAAATGTTATGTAAGTTGACACTGTGAAGTTTTTATTTTCTACTGGAAAACAATCAAGGATGTTTAAAGGATGAACTGTGGCGCCCTCTTGTGGCAACATTTATTTTACAGCTTGTTCATATAAAGTCTTTTAAGAAACTTTTGTAATTTCGCTAAAATTCTGAACTTTCGATATTAACTGATCAGTATGTTTAATAAATGACAATTTGAAGGAAAAGAAAAAACATTTCTTTAATTTAAATTTGTGTCTGGACTGTTTTAAAGAAACTAAAAAATATGGAGGTCCCTATAGTGCAATTAAAGTTAAAAACAAAACTATATCTTCACCTATCTGAAAAAATTTTTTTTTTTCCTAAGAATTATTATTCCTGCTTATTTAGAGTCAAAGGGAGAGTATAATAATCCTATAATATTATATTGCTACAGTCGTAAGAAAACAATAGCATTTATTGGCCGTAGCTTAAATTAAAGTTAAATTGAGTATTTTTAAAAACATTTTATGAATATTTTTGCACCGTTTCACAGTAAATTTGTGATATTACTAGAGTGGTTAATTGAGTTCACAGTAAATAGACAAAATTTCATATGACAAATAAAATAAAATAAAAAAAATCCAATATTTCTTTTTCTTAATCAATTGTATTTATTGTATACAATGATTGAACCAAGTCAGACATAGAAATACAACTTTAACTATCAAACTATACTGGGCTGAAAAAGTGATTTATATCTAATCACATTTTGTAAATGACTGACGGTAAAACTGAATCTTCAGGTGAAAAGTGACTGCAAATCAAAACTTTCAGTTTTCTCAGTTTAGATTTTGGCTCACAGAGTTTAGTTTACTCCTACTTTTTATTCTCTGTTTTAGAAGTAAAATCAAATCATCTACCTGTTCACCTGCCTCACTGAAAGGACAGAGACTCCAGCTTCAAAACTGAAAAAAGATAAAACCAGTTTTCACCACAAGAGGTCACTAAGTGATTTAAAAGAAGCAGGGGAGCTGCTGTGGGATGATTTCTGTACATTTTTCTTCTTAATAAAAGCACTTTACAGTTTATACATCAAATACAATCATCAAAGAATCACAGACAAAGAAATAAAACATAATTTTTAGGTGTTTTTCTTCAGAATCATCATCAGTCAGACCAATTAAATAATCTCCTTCCTCCACTTATCTGTGCAAAAAAGTGACACACACACCTCCAAATTGCACATTCCCCAATGAATGCCTCTTCAAGGCAGATCGGTCACAATAAACATTAAAAAGTATTTCTAAAAGATAAATAATTTGTGACCAAGAAGGAAAACATTTAAAGAAGGAGAGGCACAGAAGCAGTGGATCATTCTTCAGTCATGAGTTTATTCACACACCAAGGAGGAGTGAAGCAGCAGTAGACGAAACCCACCCAGGCTGAGATGATGTTTTTTGAGTAAAAAAAAAAAAAAAAAAAGATACTTGTGGTGAAACTAATGAGTCTTCCCACATTAGAGATGGGAATATACTGAGCAGCCTTACAGAGGGATAATGTGCCATCGCTCATTTGGAGGTCTGCACAACTGTCATCTTGGTGTTAAGCAATGGGTGAGGAATGCTGGAGTAGAGCAGACTAATATGTGGCGGTCTCATAAAAACAAAAACAAACAGCTCAACATTAAACGACATGTTCAAAATATGTGTGGAAAGTTATGGCAAACAGCAGAAACAAATAGAATTTGGCAACGTGTTGAAATGCGCAGATACATTTTAGGAATCCAGCATTTAAGAAATATTTAGATGTTAGCTGATAGCAGGCAGCAAATATAAATGTGCTGTGCAAGGAGAGATGTATTTCAAGACTGTTTAAACTGCTTTAAAGTATTTCAGCTCAAATGAAATGTTCAAATTAGTAAGAAAAACATTTATGTTGTTTCATGTAATAAATATTTGCCTCTGCAAAAACACACAATCGTATTTATTGCCTAGTTTCTAGTGCAAATATCTTAGTAAACTTTAATTAAGACAAAACTAATGTGAAAGTTATCAGCTCGTTTTAAGTAAACAATTCCTTAATATTGGTGAAAAAATTCCTTTGGCAGATTATTTCACAACATAGGGAAATTGTCTTGTTATAATGCAACTTTTGTATCAATATTAAATACTTATTTACTTAAAACAAGCTCACATATTTGCTGAAGAAATGCTTTTAAGTTAATTTTGTCTTATTTAAAGTGTAATAACATTTTCACTAGAAAAGAGGCAATAATATTTGGTGATATTTGGCGTTTTTGCAGTGAAGATATTAGGTTGATATTATTATTTGCACCAACTCAACATCAGCCAGTGCCAATGCTCCACCAACGCACATATTTTGTATTTTGACCCTTTTAATTATTGCTGTATTTGTGGAAAGCTTAAGGATGGAACTGTTTTCCTGTAGACATTTCTTTACTTGTGTAGATCTGCCTTATTGAATGACATCACTTGTTTTTCCCATTTTGAAAAGTAGCAAAGACTGCAGGGACGAGAGGTTCTCTTGTTATAGTCTGGCCGTTTTCATTGAATTACTTGAGAGAGGAACGATCCACAGTCAGAGTGTAACTTCAGTTATTACACCTATAATAATCAGGCCCAAATCTGGGCGTGGCGATGGATTCAGGCCTGAACATTTAGAGGCATGTAAAGACGGTTACAAAGTCGGCCTTCTATCAAACGAAGAACACTTTTAGATTAAAGAATTGATGTCCTAATAAGATCTGGAGAAACTCATCCCTGCGTTTCTCTTTAGTCTCATTAATTACTGCAACAGTGTCTTCACGGGTCTGCCTAAAAAAACAATGAGATCCAGAACGCTGCTGCTGGAGTTCTGACTAAAACCAGGAAGTTAGAGAACATCACCCAGATCTAAAGTCCTTCCACTGGCTGTTAGTTAGTTTGTTAGCTGTTAGTTTATAAATCGCCGAACGGCTCAGCACCACAACACATTAAAAATCTGCTGCTGTTGTCATAGCAACCTTCCAGAACCTCTCAGGTCTTCTGGTTCTGCTCTGCATCCAGAACCGGAACCAAACATGGCGAAGCAGCTTTCAGCTTCTATGCACCACAAATCAGGAGTAAACTTCCAGAAAACTGCAAAACAGCTGAAACATTTTCTTTAAGTCAAACCCACCTGCTAAGAGTTGCCTTTGATCAGTAGTAACTGGAATATTGATGATCAATGATGACTTTGTTGATGATATTTAACAAAAGTACTTTGAACTGCCCTGTAGCTGAAACGTCCTACACAAATAAACTATCCTTGACTTTACTTAAGTTTTTGATTTAAAGAAACTACAGACCTGATAAGGGAATATTAGCCTCACATGAAGATGTTGATGCTGTTTATGCTCCGTTCTACTGGGAGTTCACCGAGTTTAGTAAGAATATATCTGAGAGGTCTGACAACAGTCACACACACAACACACTGATCTAGGCAGACCCTCAGCGTTGTCGAGCGGCCTGTCTTTCATCGGCCCGGTCTCCTCTGCTGCCTTGCAGGCTGAGCTTTGCCAGATCCCTGTGCTGATTTGAACACCACCCTCCGCGGGACTCAATAAAGCCCTGCGCCTCTTGTGTCATCCCCACAAGCGGTACACAACGCCAGGAGTGTAGTGCTGTGTTTGTGCGCCAAAGGAGGCCTGTTTCATCTCCAGTGCCCGAGTCACAGCTACCCCGTTTGGGTAAACCTAAAAACATCCAGCTGTGTGAGCATGGAAACCAAGAAGACTCTGTGAGGATGTAACCGCAGCGGCTTGCAGCTTGTTTTTATCAAACAGCTTGCCTGTCTGACACGACCGATACACATCTGCGTCCTCCCTCTGCAGTGTGCAGAGTGAGCAGTAGGTGGCAGTTCTTGCCAAAGTTGATGCATGAGGAACTCTATGAATGTCTTTGTGGGGAAATAAGCGACAGGCGAACTGCTAGGAAACCGGTTTTCATGTGCCAGTTCACAAGATTAATTAGAAGTGAACAGAAAGCGACGAGCTAAATTCAAAGCCTTTCAGACACGACGGACTTCAGTGACACCTCCGAAGGAAGAAGTGGTCGGACAATTATCTGCAACACCACGGCGATTCATCACCCAGCAGCCTGTCAATGTCAAGCCCATCTGAGAAAAAAATGAGTCAAATGCTATTGATCATGACCGCCTTGGGTTTCACTTGCACCCACACTTTATCAGATGGAGTTAATTGGGAACATATTCAGTCTGAGGCCCTGAGAGATGTGTCTGTCAGGAGTCACATTCCTGCTCCGATTCCCTGATAGCCCACAGCGCCTGGAGTCTGGATGGAGGACAGGATGGGGGAGTGAAGTTTGGGGGTCTTGGTGTTTGGAACAGGCAGGATGTTCACATCTTGATTGGTGAACAAGTCGGCATCCTGTGACAACAGCTGAGCAGATGGATTTTCTGCATTAAGAACCGATTTGGCAAAAAAAGAAATTCTGCTTAGAAAGTTCAGGGCTGACTTTCCTTCCTCTTGATCTTCTTGCCACTTTACATTTCTGCCTTTTTATCATAGAGAGTGTGTGTGGAAATTATTTTCTCTCCATCATTGTCCTCAAAATGTGTGCAAATAAGAGTCACAAGTTATTTAATTTTTGTGAAGTAAAAAAAACAAAGAAGTTTCCAGACTTTTCTGCTGAGTGGCAAGAAAAACTAAAAAAAAGTCAAAACATGTGACATCTGGATACAAATAGCATTTTATTTTCTTCTGCTACCTTTGGTGGAAGAGATGTGAATGTCTAAATATTATTTTATCTTCAGTTTTAAGCACTACACTTGGTTAGTGGCAATAACTTGCCACTAACCAAGTGGTAAGTTATTGCCACTTGGTTAGCTTAGCATAAATCTCACTTAGCATAAACAGATGATTTAGTGGTTGGATGTAAAACTGAATTGGTTGATCAAAAAGTGTCAACTGTGAAATGCTATAATAAAACTAGGCGCTAACAAGAAGTTATTTTGACCATTGAAAAACATTAATCCTAAAGCTAAAATTAGCTTGACGGCAGGTGTGTCTCTAGCCAGATGTTCCCTTCCAACACTTTGAGTTGTTTTTATTACTTTTCATTAAATATTTTAACAGTTTTGTTTAAACATGTAGATTTCCATAATGACTCATAATGTTATCTTGTATTTTTGTTGGAGTCTTAAGCTAACTAGATGGTGGCTAGCTTGAGGGAGCAAAACTGGTTAAGTAATATATATGCAGATACACATTTTTAAAAAAATTAAACTTCAATTTAATCATCACATCTAACAAAATAACCAGATTTGTTGGGTAAATTCAAACTATCAAGTAAGTGAAAACAGATTAGCATGACTCTTGGGTCAAACTGCATAATTTAACCACCTAAGCATACATGTTATATCTTTCATTTCTTCACAACCTTTTAAAATCTCGTGCAGTTACCCTCAACCGATTTAAATATATCTGGATTGCAGAAAATCTAAAAAACTTTCATCAGCACGAAGCAATTCACCAAACTTTTGAACTTGCTCAACACTTTTTTGCCCTGCTAGCGGAAAGTAGATGACCAAACTAGGTTATCGACAACAAGGTCATGAGGTCATGGTGTCGATAAGCGAGCTGCTGGCTAAAGTTCTCAACAACCACGCCGGGCAAGAAAATCGAGTCATGATTGTGTTGCAGCTGCAGTAATGACCCACTTTGTCCTCTCTACAGAAGTTTTATACAAGCTTTTGTATCACACTCTATAATTTCGCAACCACTTAATTGTTTAGATGCCTCTGAAGACCTCTTAGCATCCAACTTCTTACTGATTTTATTACAACGTATTGTGTCTTCATCCTCGTGTATGGCATGCAATTCAAAAATTAAGTCCAACTTTTTTAATTTCCTTTTCTTAAACCTCAAGGTTCAAGGTAGCCTATTTTTATTGACTAATTAAGATATCCTCCAGAGTCAAACTAAAGTTTATATTATGTAAGTTCTGGACATTTTTGAGATCTAAGATGCTGTGACAGTAAATGTTTCCAGGGAATCAATTGTGTGTTTTTATGGTTTCTTTGGTTTTAGCTCTTTTTTTCCTTCTAAAATGATCCCCATATGTATAACAGTGTCCCTGGCTTATGCTGAACCAACCACACAGTGCACAAGCGGCTCTGTGATGGGAACAGCACTGCAGAATAATAAATGCAGCTTCACAATGAAACCACATACTTCAGATTAGAAACTGCAATCACAGGAATTATTCCCTTTATAACTCCAAAACCACCGACTTGTGTTTACATGGATGGATGGTCAAGGAAATGAACGAATGACACACCGAAAACCTTCGAGGGTTCAGTGCAGCCGTGATTTAGAGGGTATGGTGTTACAGGTCAAAGGTTAACATTTTTTTCTGGGATGCAAGTCTAGAGAGCTGATAGTTACAAAACGTAAAGCTGTCGAAAAAAAGCAGAAAAATGATTTTCATAACTGAGAAATCTTTAGAGTTATTGAGTTTTACTTCAGTAATCTCACTGTTATTAACATTTAGTGACTGATATGTCTGTGATCTCTTCCCAATCAGTCAACTGCTTCTACTTTCTGATTAAACATAGCAGCAGCACACATCACTTGTGCGTTATAAACGCTTTACTCATGTCACATTTGGTCTCCTCTTGCAGCATACGTCAAGTTCAGATCGGCATTTTTTAGATTAGTGCAACAAAAAAAGACCTTCTGGTAAGAATCTAAATCCGACACATTCCCCCTTCTCATCAGACACATCTGAGAAATAGCTAAACAAAAGCCAGACCATTACCAGGAAGCAGAGCGTGGCAGTGTTTTCATATTTTCAAGCAATGAGCAATAGAAACTCCAATTAAGGTGGTGGAAAAAGGCAGCTACTGCTTTGAAAACATCAGTGCAGATGTGCAGGTGAGTGACCATGTGGTAAACCTTGGCTGCACCATGACTGCCTCAGTGCAATTTCCATTTCTAATTTGACTTCCCACGCAGTGCCTGCTTCCAATCACCACAAGGAGCCAGCGCAGTGAGACGCACTGGTAGAATGGCAGAGCGCGGTTGGTGTGTATTGGTGTCTAAACTCTGGGTCTTAATGGAAAAATTGGCTGAGTGTGAATCTGTAGTTTGTGGTTTACTCAAATAAACAGGAATTGACAGCAATTTAAGATGTATCTGTGTGCAATTACTTACATTTTTCAGGTTTTTATTGTGCAGCCAATTAAGATTTGGCCGTGATGCTAACTTTGTCCAAGATGATTTTTAGGTACAATGATTAGTAACCCTGTTACAAAGTAAAACTTAATTTGGTCGTGCTTTAATTATTTTTGTCAGGAATGTGATGCATTGAACTGTAAGTCTGTCAGGATAACGAATTGGACCAATTGGTGCTGTAAATTGCTTTAGGATGACCTTTGATGTGAATTAGAGAAATACATTGGGGATGTTTTCCAAAGTTGTTTTTACCAGTTTATTTATTCATGGCTTCTACTTGTTAGCATCGAGCTAATTTGTCTGAACGTAACAGGACTGGTTGGAGCTCAAAAATGGCTGCATTTATAAAAGTTGGAAACAGCTAGCTTAGAAACTGACCCATATCTCCCGCCTCCTGACGTGTTGCTCAAATTACTGACTTCACCTGAATTCACACCAGATGATTTACGTCACTATGTTATAAACAGCGTCTCCCTTTAAACCGGAGCAGCATTAAAAACGTACAAAAGACGAGATGCTAACCAGTTTTTTCTATACATGCTAGGCTACATGACGGTTCGGCACTGTCTCCATGGTTACCAAGTTAGACCTAATCTTCTTACCTTGTAAAAGGTGTTCGCTGCAAATCCGGACTGTTAGCAGACTGACGGCTGCTAACAATAGCTGCGAAATCTTCCCCCATTAAAAGTTATAAAATAAAATGACAAGTTTGGTTTATATCCTCTGTTTGTGCTACACCGACACCCATTTCTAGGGTGAGACAAAGAAGATGGCGCGTTTATACTTTGGGCAAGTCCAGCACTCATACCAGGTAAAGGTGTGACAACAGAAATAATTATTTACACAAAACAATGAATGGTACCAATAAATATTTACGTGCATGCAAATCATTAGACTGACCTGAGGTGAATCACAGATTAAATTTAACTTAATATAACTCTTCAGAGCTTTCCCCGTCTTGATTGAAGGTGGGAGCTGCAGGAGCTTCACCTGCAGCTCCCTTTGCTGCTCCACCCTGCAGAGGAGACACTTTGAAAAGCACTCAAACAATTAGCAAGCTCAAATTAAACCAATAGAAATCAGAAACAAAATGACCTTCTGTCAATGTAACTGACAAAAGAACTGAAATAAAAAGCATTTGATTTGTTAATAAACTAAACAAAATATTATCAATAATCATTCATTAGAGATGGAACCCCTGGTTTCCATCACAATAGTCCATTTGGCTCTTTTTTTTCTCGTCTCCTTGGTTGCACCAACAACCACGTCTGGAAAATACTCTGCTTAAAATAGAGCCTTAGTCACTAATGATTATGCAAATCTCCTTGAAACAATTCACTTGTGTTCTTCTTTTCTTGCTTTTGCAAACAACACAATGGAGCCTTTGTTTAAAATGTTGTGCAACAGAGGAAAAAACAAATACCAGGAACTTTATTTGTTGTGAAGCTGATGCGAAGCGCCTTGGTAATTTCAAGTGAAAAAGTTTGAGTTACGACCAAAATAACTTGGACTCGTCACTCAGGTTGCTGCTTTTGTTGACTTTGAAGACATAAACATTAAAACAGTTGCTGTTTTTTATTTGTGCGGTTCTGTCTTTGTTTCAGCATTGCCCTCATCCATCACCGACGCTGATCACGGCTCCTGGATGAGCTGAAGCTGACAGTCTGCATGCTGCCTGCTCATCACTCGCCCTTCGCAGCCTCAGAATGTGTTTGGGATCACAGGGTTATTAAACTGTAATAGCTGCCTTTTTGAAAAGCCCAGCGGGATTTACTCCTGAGTCAACATGCCAGAACCCATTTCCTCCTCACTCACAGCTGCCTCTCAACACTCGATTGCAACTGCAGAAACACTGGATGAAACTTGTGTAGATTGAGAAAACCCTGGAAGTGGCCCTGCATAATGTTCTGGCTACACTTGGGGAACTGCGCCAGTAAATGTCTGTTTCAAACCAAGTTATTGAACCAAAACACGATGGGAAGATAAACACACTGTAAACCATTTGAAGGTGGTTTAACTTGAAAATGTAATTTAAGTCAACAAAAAAATTGTTTTGGTTTTAACTCAGAAATTAAAGTTCATGAAGTTGATTTAACAATAAAAGACAAGTTGTTTAAACATTGTTTTTTTAACTTCATTAATCTTGAATTGTGAGTTTTAACTTAAAACTGCAATTTAAACCAAATAATTATTTCACAATATACAAGAAAAAAATATTCAAAGAGCCACATTTCTCTATTATTTTACTCACAATATCAAGTTAAAATAAATACTTATTTTACTTTATAATAATTTAAATTCTTGTTTCAAACTGCAGAAACAAAATTTCTGATCTGATGTTGAATTTTATTAAACATCCCAATGAATTCAGCTCAGAAACATTCAGTGTGAACAGGACATTATCCTCAAGCTTTGCTAACTGAGAATAGCATTAAAATGAACATTTGCCTTAATAAAACACAAGAGTCAGATCAATGTGACGCACTTCCATCTCAGGAGACAAAAACATGCCGCTAAGCATTCTGGGAAATGGTTCGCACTCCTGTCTTTCTCCTCTTTCAGTTTTTTAAGTGCTAAACTAAAAACTCCAGTTTATTAAACTCTTGGAGGTTTGACTGAATTAATAAAAGTTAACACAACTTCCTGCTGTAAGTTTATCTTTCACAAACTCACATTTAGGTTCAAAATCTGAAACTGGACAAATTTATTTGACTTAAAGAGTAAAAGACAGTAAACACAACTAAATGTGGCTCAAATATATTCAAACTTCTGCACTCAATTCTAGTTTTTAAACACTTTTAAAGAGTTTTATTACCATTCAATGGCAGGAAAAACTTTATTTATATTCCAGTGGTATTTGTTTTAAGTGGACATAAAGCTCCATCAGAACCAGAACTTCACAATTAGAAATATTTCTGTCTTGACTTGATGTGAGCTGATTGCAGATGCTCCTTCATCTCGGCGAGTTTTAACGGGTTTGAAGTTGTTCGGCTCTCAGACGATAAACATCGGAATGTTTTGTGTCGTTGATTCCCGTCTAAAGATAGCGACTCACATGGCAAACACAAGACATGGCAAGCCCAGGCCGTAAACCTGTAAAGTGCGTGGTTCTGGAAATTGGTGGCCAAGAAAATTAGAGCAGAGCGGTCCAGATAGAGGGGCTGGCTGGAGGCCGATCAGGCCGTGTGATTGAGGCTGAAAGGCAGCAGTAATGATGGCGGGTCAGAGACAAAAGGTCCACTCAATAGTGCTCTTTTGCTTTACGCCTCATACTCACGCGCACTGCCCTTCGATTGCTTATTGAATTACAACTAATCACTCAATTAAAGTCACATGGAGGAGGAACGCACATTGTCTGAACCGGCCCGCTGGATGCCGGATAACGGGCGCTGTGTTGTTCCTCGTGGGAAGTTTCAAAACAAGATGTCTGAAGCGTTTGCGTTATGGCCGAGGCCGGAGTCGTCAGCCGCAGCTTGGGAAAGCACCGTCATAAAACCGGATCAAATGCCATCATTTCTCCTTCCTATTCAGGCGAGATAATGCTGATGAGTGATGCATTCAGGGAACTGCCACCATTTTAACAAGCCCAGGGTTTTCTCAAAAAACATAGCAAAACACGAGAAAAGGGGCAAAGGTCGCGTGCAATGACCTGACCAC
The DNA here is from genome assembly GCA_010277015.1 of Poeciliopsis turrubarensis. Lineage (NCBI taxonomy): Eukaryota > Metazoa > Chordata > Actinopteri > Cyprinodontiformes > Poeciliidae > Poeciliopsis > Poeciliopsis turrubarensis. The sequence continues at coordinate 751,677 of VMRN01000086.1, read as the reverse complement.
TGGGTAACACTTTATATGAAGGGGTGTTGATCAGACGGACAGGATGCTGCCATTAACACAACACCTGGTATGTTTATGACAGGTGTTATAAGCACCTGTGTCATTCCATAAATAGTGAAACGTTTAATGTAAAGTTGCATTAAAAGTCCATAAAAAGTTTAAATATTTACCAAATGAACAACCATTCATGACTCCTTCATGCTTACGACTATTATGTCAGGTTTATGCACGTCAAATAAAGTTTTACCAAAAGCATCTTGAGATTTTCTGTAAATCATTTGAGATACATTTAGTTGTGTTTACTATCTTCTACTCTTTAAGTCAAATAAATGTATCCAGTTTCAGATTTTGAACCTAAATGCAGCAGGTGGACTTTCATTTTCAACTTAAGACACCTTCACATGTTTTACAGTGTACAGTTATCGTCCAATCTCAGTGATTTCTCCACAAATACGGAGGAAGTTTTGAATTTCCAGATATTCGTACCGTAATGTGAATATGTCAGATCTATACGCTGACATATTGACATCACATTTGCATGTTACTGACACCGAGCTCAATAAAAAACAACTGAACAAATTTCCATCTTCCAAAATATTTCTGTACGATACAAAACATTTTTGAACATATCGAAGAATTTTGAACTAATCAACGTCTTCAGAGGAACTCAAGCGTATAAAGAGAAAAGCTTACAAACAGATAAGTGTTTGTTTTAACACACTTAATAAAATGCTCATCTCACATCAAGGTTTGTGGAAATATCAGAGATTTATAAGCACTTTAAAAGAACAGAGTGTTTGGAGAAAAGACTTTGAAACGTGTGTCTTCTTGCTGAGTCCATAAAGTCAGACTGCAAAGTTTTGGCTCTTGGAAAAAAAGCCCACAGATTTAGAAGAAGAAACCACTGCATTGCAAAGCGGCACACACTGGTCCCTTCTGGTCAGTTAACTTGTTATTGCATTTGTAAAACACTGAACACTAACAACTTCTGCAGCTTTCTTTGAACATCAGCTTTAAAAAAATTCAAATAGAAAATGTTAGGTACACAACAAAAATGATTTTTCTGTTTTCTGTCACTGTCATAGTTAATAGGATTTGGTTAAATAGAGCATCTTTGGAGGGAGGCTCCCTTCTTCTTCTTGTGTAAAATATACACAGTAGTTCAATAAAAACACATCTTTAGTTTACTTTAATTCACTTCAAGGTGAATCAACTTTTTTCAAATGTGAACTACTGTTTTATTTTTAATGCTGACTGATTTGGTATTTAGGAAAAGAGCAATTTGTTCATTGATTTTCCCGTCGTTTCAGACAAACTGTATGGAGAAGCTGTTTTCCTGGATCTCCCATCTCCGCTAAAGCATCTCAAGACCGAAACCTAACTGACTGGACGGTTCTGCACCACAACGCATTAAAGATCTGCTGTTGTCATAGCGACCTTCCAGACCTCTCAGGTGTTCTGGTTCTGCTCTGCATCCAGAACCAGAACCAAACGAGGAGAAGCAGCTTTCAGCCTCTATGCACCACAAATCTGGAACAAACTTCCAGAAAACTGCAAAACGGCCGAAACACCGAGAGCATTTAAATCCAGACTAAAATCCCACCTGTTTAGATCAGCTTTTGAAACATAATCAATGAAACATTAACCAACATATTTGATGTGTGGTGATGATTTAATAACTTCTTATTTTTGTGTTTTTATGATGTAAAGCAACTTGAAGTGTCTTGTTGCTGAATTGATTGATTGATTGATTGATTGATTGATTGATTGATTGATTGATTGATTGATTGATTGATTGAT
>VMRN01000086.1:736673-749867 GCA_010277015.1 Poeciliopsis turrubarensis | reverse complement strand
GATTGATTGATTGATTGATTGATTGATTGATTGATTGATTGATTGATGGTGCTGAAATCGTACCTGATCTCTTGTTTTCTGATTAGCCATGCTGCTGCCGGTATTCAAATAAAAAACAAAACCAAAAAGAAACACTTCATTCATCCCAAAGGGAAATTAAATGTTGTTAATTAAAATTCACCAAAGAGTTACAGCAGATAGATGTTGCAGGTCAGAGATGCAGAACATCTTCTCTCACTCAGGTTGCATTTGCTGACGTTGTTCCAAAATTAAACATATCTCATCATGAAACCTGCGTTTAATGAGCTGTTCCTCACATGCATTTATAACAGCAGCACAAAAACAATCCATGTTTGTTTGTTCTGGGTCTGTGCTTTCATTTCTGTGCAATTGGATCAATGATTGTCACTGGCATGGTTTGCATACAAATTATAGTCCACTTGCAATAAAGAACATTGTAAAAGTAAACCGCACTAAACAAACAAACCCAAAAAGTCAGTTTTGGTCTGGTGTGAGTCAGGAATCACTGAACTGAGAGTGTTTGAGTCGAGTGGATGTGTGGCCACAAATCTGTCACCTGGAGGTGGAAAGTTGCTAGAATGGTGATAAAAGTGCAAAGCCTGCGACACGCAGTGAGCTGACGAGACTTTACAATCCTAAAACACTAAAATACATTTTTAAAGATTGAAAACAAGAATGTTGGGTCTCCAACAAAGAGTCGAAACTAAAAACTTTGAGCTTCAGTTGCACGACAGTGGATAAAGATGTGGCTCTGCTGTCCACCAGGACAAATAGATAAATAGATAAATATGAAGATGCACGGTTCCACCGGATGTTTGCTAGTTGCTGCTGGCTAGTCTGTAGGAGCTGAGGAAGGCAGCCGACGCCCCGAATGGGAGATTCAAGGATTTCTCAATCATTCATGAAAGAATCAAAGCAACACTCCAGGTATGTTTTTGATGAAGGAATAACATTGTTCCATAACACAAAACTTAAAAAAGTTGATTTTATATAACACTGCCCCCTTTAAAAAAAAGTATAGTTCATAAGAAATCTTTTTTAAATAGTTATAATAAAGAAAAACTGAATTGAGATAATGCATATCATACCTAACTACTATCTTTTCTAGATGGACGGTTGATGAAAGATGATTTCCTTTGTGCTGCAACATAAACGATCCAAAAATTATTGAATAAAAAATACTTTTGAAAGGTCCTGGTACGTATGATAATCTACTTCTTTAAAGATTGGTCCTGTGCTTTTTTTTTGTTGTGTTTCCTGTTGTAGCTTTACCTCGTCTTTTCTCAGTACGCGCCCTCAGTTTCAACTCTGACACAAACCCGATTAAGTGTTCTTACAGATCTATAATTTCTCTTTAACTTCACAGCCCTCTAAGGCAGGAGCAAATAATCAAAGCAGCATGACAGACAATGCTCAGGCGTTGTTTGAGGTGGCAGCGACCGGATGCATCATTACAGAGAAGGTGACACGGGCCGGGCTGTGGACTAACACTGAGCTGTGGTGGTTCTGCAGGGTTACAGGGACTCCACGTCTCTGCAGCTGTTTAAAAAGAGGACAAGGCAGCTGTTCAGCAAGTGTCCTCTGGAATTAAGAGCGTGGAGCATGACTCCGATTAGCTGGCATGTGAAAGAGACTCTTTCTTGTCTCAGTAAGAACATTCCCCCCAATTAAGAGGATGTGTAGCACTCTGTTTGTCTCCTGCAGGCGACCTTGTCTGACTACCTGGGAGTTGGAGATGAACAACCAACACACTGTAAAATATTTGAGCTGCATTTAGTTGCGTCTACTATTTTCTACTCTTTAAGTTAAATAGATTTGTCCAGTTTCAGATTTTGAACCTAAATGTGAGTTTGTGAAAGATAAACTTACAGCAGTAAGTTGTGTTAACTTTTTATTAATTCAGTCAAACCTCCAAGAGTTTAATAAACTAGAGTTTTTAGGTTAGCACTTAAAAAACTGAAAGAGGAGAAAGACAGGAGTGGGAACCATTTCCCAGAATGCTTAGCGGCATGTTTTTGTCTCCTGAGATGGAAGTGCGTCACATTGATCTGACTCTTGTGTTTTATTAATGCAAATGTTCATTTTAATGCAATTCTCAGTTAGCAAAGCTTGAGGATAATGTCCTGTTCACACTGAATGTTTCTGAGCTGAATTCATTGGGATGTTTAATAAAATTCATCATCAGATCAGAAACTTTGTTCCTGCAGTTTGAAACAAGAATTTAAATTATTCTAAAGTAAAATAAATATTTATTTCAACTTGATATTGTGAGTAAAATAATAGAGAAATGTGGCTCTTTGACTATTTTTGTTCTTGCATATTGTGAAATAATTATTTGGTTTAAATTGCAGCATTAAGTTGAAACTCATAATTCAAGATTAAAAAGTTAAAAAAACAATGTTTAGACAACTTGTCTCTTGTTGTTAAATTAACTTCATGAACTTTAATTTCTGAGTTGAAACCAAGACAATTTTCTTGTTGAGTTAAATTGCATTTTCCAGGCAGTTAAACCGCCTTCAAATGTTTTACAGTACATGCACTGCAAAAAACACATCTTATCAAGTATTATTGGTCTAATATAGTGTATGTATCTTAGGACAATTGAAGTAACACAAGTTAACTTAAACATAACTTTTCATCAAGATATGGCCGCTTGTTTTAAGTAAATAAACAGTGCAAAAAATATTAAGAAATTACTTACTTGAAACAATTCTCTGTACTGTGCTAAAATGTTACTTTTAAGTTTGCTTTATTTGAAGTTTACTAAGACATTTGCACTAGAAACAAAACCAAAAGTACCTGGTAAGTCTTTGTGTTTTTGCAGTGTTCGTTGCATGGGGTCAAACCACATAATGCCAATTTTAAGTGTTACCATTTTTTTATTACTTTTGCCAAGAAACGGCAAGTAGAAAACTAGAAGTGCTTTTTAATGGAAGAAGTAAAATTTTTCCATGGAATAAATGTTTACTGGGGAAATTCTGCTTAAAATATGAGAGGAGCGGGAAGCCATTGGCTCAGCAGGGGCGCCAACTGAGCAGAAAGGAACATCACTTCAGTAATCTCTTTTATGGTACAACCACAAAAGCCAATTCCGGATAAAGCCTCCCAGGATGCTCAGCTTTCCAAACACACCAGAAAGAAAACCAACGAATATGAACAATGAAATGTCTTCCATAAGGTTTATTTCCACCACATGACATTACTGGTAATTTACACTGGAAAACAATGGAAAAATCAACTTTTGTCGAGAAGCTCTTTTAAGTAGCCAGCTTTGCATGTCTACTTTGTCACAAAAAGGCAAGTCACCCGCTGAGATGTGCAGGTTTTATGATTCCTGTGTCATTAACAAGGCATTTGTCCTTCACGCTGGTTTGGACTGAAACAGCTAAATTCTCAACTTACCTTCTTGGAGCCTATTATTTTCCCTCTTGTTTCCTGACACCAGCTTCCCTTTTTTCCTGGGTCTGTTTCCATTTTCTCTTCTTCTCCCCCAGGTTGAGTCACTACCAGCGTCAACACAACTCTATAACTTCATGGTTTTTAAGAGTTATCATCCACCTGGTGATCATTAATACTGACTTGCTACAAATCTGTTATTATTACATTTTCTTAGCAAATAATATTTGTTTTCCACATTCTCAAATATGTATTTAAAAGCTTAATCTGTAAGATATTGATTCTAAATTTGTCTTTCAAAAAAAACCACAGAAAATCAAAAAAATAAGGTCTTTGTTTCTGCATTGCGATATGAGAACTACACTGTAAAACATTTGAAGGTGGTTTAAGTTGAAAACAAAAGTCCCCCTGCTGCCTGGAAAATGTAATTTAAGTCAACAAGAAAATTGTTTTGGTTTTAACTCAGAAATTAAAGTTTCTGAAGTTGATTTAACAACATGAGACGAGTTGTCTGAACATTGTTTTTAACTTCATTAATCTTGGATTGTGAGTTTTAACTAAATGATGCAATTTAAACCAAATAATTGACAATATGCAAGAACAAAAATAAAGAGCCACATTTCTCTGTTATTTTACTCACAGTATCAAGTTAAAATAAATATTTATTTTACTTTAGAATAATTTAAATTCTGAATTAATAAAAGTTAACACAACTTACTGCTGTAAGTTTATCTTTCACAAACTCACATTTAGGTTCAAAATCTAAAACTGGATACATTAATTTGACTTAAAGAGGAAAAGACAGTAAACACAACTAAACACAGCTCAAATGTTTTACAGTGTACTTATGAAGTTACATCTTCTTCCGCTCTGATTGGCCGTTCAGTCCATCTTGGAACATAGATTATTTCATCCAGAATAATAATTTCCAGCTTCTTCAGGTGTTTTATTCTGGGATTGAGTCAAACATTTTTTTCTGGTTCATTTCTTTGCTTTTTAACTTTTCAGAACCGTTTAAATATCTGAACAACCAAGACATATGGACGTCCACAATCCTCTCCTTTTGACATGTCTCTGAATTTCTTTGTCATGTTTGAGGTTTTTCATCATTCAGTGTGGCTCCATTCATTATAATTATTCAAATTTAACCTCAAGAGTTTATGAACTACAACGCTTAAATTCTTAAAACCTAACAGTAACACACTTCTGAATTTGAAAAAGTATTTCAGAAATATTCCTCTCATTATTTTGATGTGAAGCAAATAGAAATAATCTGGTCATCTTAACTGAAAGAAAGGAAAATATTACAGGTTATTAGATGTAAACATCAAGTATTAACTGTAGGTAAAACAGTGAATAACCTGAGTCCTTTCTAATTTTGTTTCCTGAACCAACAAACCGCCGGTCGCTATTTTTGAACCGTTAAATCTACTCAACAATAATCTGATATCGTCAGAAGTTTTGAAGCAGAGCAAAGTTGTCTGTAAAGTTGTTGGTAGAGATAAGATCAGGTCAAGGTGAACTGATTGTGTTGCTTCTTGAACGTTACTAATGATGAACGAGGAAGCATGAGGCGTTTCAGTTTGTCCCCCACTTTGCCCTCTTGATCAACTCTGCTCTAAACCAGCTCTCTATTGGATTAAACTGGGCCTGAGGGGGGGGAGCGCGGGCAGCGGTAACCTGGACAGAGGGTAAAAACGGGGTCAACCAACTGTTTCAAGAGAAAGTGGAATTTGGGGCATCTGTGTTTGTTTGTAAGTAGGTATGTTTGGGCCTGAGTCCAACATCCTGAACAGCCTGAGGGGCAGGGCAGAGGTTAGTCATCGCAGACCCAGAGAGCTTCAGCTTTAGAAACGGCCCGCTGACTTTTATAGGTGAAATCGAGTCATGCACTGAAAAAACACAAAGTCTTACCAACTGTTTTAGATCTTAGTGAACTTGAAAAAAGAGAAAACCAACTTATAAGTAACTTTTCAGCAAGATATAGAGGCTTGTTTAGAGTCAATAAGTCCTTGAAATTTATTTCAAAAAGTATTTGTGCCAATGGCAGGTTGTGTCCCATGTGTCAAACTTAAGGCTCGTGGGCCAAATGCGGCCCACCTTAGCTTTTTATGTGGGCTTCTAGATTCTACTCTAAACAATAAGTGTGCTTAAATATTATGTTTTCAATCAAATCAATGCAGTTTTTATCCGTTTGCTGTCAAATTATATCAATCAGTCCCTCTGATTGGGAATTTAAGGCGCAGTTGGTAGCTCTATTGCCTTGCAGCAAGAAGGTCCTGGGTTCGATTCCCAGCCCAGGGTCTTTCTGCACAGGGTTGGCATGATCTCCCTGTGCATGCTGGGTTCTCTCCGGGTACTATGGCTTCCTCCCATTGTCCAAAAACATGACTAGGTGTGTGTGTGTGTGTGTGTGTGTGTGTGGTTGTCTATCCTGTGTGTCTCTGTGTTGCCCTGCGACAGGCTGGCGACCTGTCCAGGTGACCCCGCCTCTCTCCCGGCCAGCTCCCGACCCCACTGGGGACAAGCTGTTAGAAAACGGATGGATGGATAAAAATTGGGAGTTTGTTGCAGATTTTTCTCCAAACCTTTCTTACTGCATCAGCCTTCATTAAAGTCAGACTATAGTCCATGATCTATTTAGCGATTTACCGTCATGAATAAACGCAAATATGTCCAAATTAGTACCAGAAACACTTTAGTTTTTATCGCAAAAAAATTACAAAAAGTGTCAGGAAATCCTGGAGGGACTGAAAAGATGTTCAATGTTATTGTTTAAGTTTAAGAATTCATTGATATTTGATCGGTTTGGGTTTTACCAATACGTTCTGGCCCTTCAAGATCATGATCTTGATTTGGCCCCAGAAAATTACAACATGGCAAAACGTCTGAAATGATCTGCCGGTGGAAAAAGCACTTTTTTATAAATATTAATGAATTGTTTGCTTGAAAAAAGCTCTTATCTCTTAACTTGCTAAAATATAAATATACATACATATCTTAGCACACTTGAAATAAGACAAACTAACTTAAAAGTCTTATTTCAGGTGTACTAAGATATTTGTACTAGAAACTAGAGCAAAAGTACTTGGTAAGACTTTGTGTTTTTGCAGTGCATGTGTTCAGTCTCGGGTTTTCACATGGGAAATAATTTCTCTCTCTTCTCTTTTCGTGCACAGAGAAGATGTGAGAACACAGAATGTAAAAGTTTCCAGCTCACTGGAAGTAGAACATGGACATCCTGGTGCCTGTGCACGTGGAAAAGACATTACGATCTAAAACCGGACACACATGATTTTTCTGCAATATTAAACTCCGAGATGATCTTTGAAATGAAATGCCGAAAGCGGATCTGCAGATTTGACCAAAGTTTCAGACACAGGACACCGCAGCGCTCCAGGAGCTGCCCCCTGTGGTCCACCTCTGAAACTACGCGGGGGTGAAAGGTTACTGCTGTGACAGTGCCGGCTCATCTGAGGGTCTCTCTTCTACCCCAAAAGCAAAACACCCGAGGGCAGAATGTGGGGCTCGTCTGGCCACCCCAACCTGAATCCCCAGGATCCCGGCAGGGAGGCAGAGAGCCCAGGATCAGGGCCCTCCTCCTGCTGCACAAATACAGACGAGGTCGTGGGTCATGCGGGGAGCTCACACAAGGCTTTCATCCCGTAGAAGCTCATTTCAGGGGAATGTGACTCTTTCTTCATCTAGATAGGAGTCCTGGCCGGACCCTGTGTGGCGGCGATGAACCCCGGATTGACAGACTTGTTCTCTCAGACGCGTTTGTTTTGCTTTGACCCTGCGCCTCTGTGCGCTCCACTTTGCGTGGACCAGACACTGCTGTGGGAAGATCAGGCCGGATCAAGCCACACATGGCATTCGGTTACAATCCAAACATTCGCCATCAGTGTATCAAAGAGGAAGGCTGCAGCGTGAAAAGAGAACGCCGCAGCATTTCTAGCTGATATCTTAGATATGAGGAGTCTAAGATAGAACAAAAATCACTAACAAGTAAACCAGTGAGTGTGGAGAGCCTGAGTGTTTTCTTAGCTTTATAACGTTGCATTATGGGTAATTTGATAATCATATTGCAGACAACCCAGTTTACTTATGATGAAAGAAACATTTATCAGGATGTTCCTGCGAAAGATCAACATTTTTAAGTGGAAAAAAAAGTCACTGAATTATTTTTACAAAATAAAAGTGTGGAGAATGCATCTGTGCTCAGCCCCCTTTTCTTTGATGCCCCTAAATAAAAGAATAAAAGCCAATGCAACCAATTTCCTCTCGTAAGTCGAGTCCAGATGTTTGTAATTAAATTTTCTTTATAAATTATGTTTTTCTGAATGCATTGGTGAAAGGAATTAATGTTTCTAGAGTAAAAATCCACTTTAATGTGCCACAAAATAACAAAATATCTTAATTGTAAAAAGGAATAACAAATTTGAGTTTAAAGTGCATTTATGTAAAACACCAAGAATGTTAAGTATTTCAAATGTTCATAAATCAGCTGTTTGTAATTTAACTTTCTTCTAAATAAAGTTGTTCTATGAAGTGAACACATAAGTGAAAGGAAATAAAAAAAACACATTAATACGTCATGAAATGGCATAATATGTCTTGAGACATTTAAATTTTTTGTGAAAGGGAAAAACAAGTTCTAGTTAAAAGTCCATTCATGTGGAGTGAAGCTACACCAAGGGTGTTAAATATTTAAAACATTCATATCTGCGCTATAATCCAGCGATTTGCAATTTAACTTTCTTCTTTTAATTAGCATTAATTTGCACAATTTATGCTAATAAATGTGCACTTGTAGTAAAAGGGAGTTAAAAATGGATTTATGTCAAGTTTAACACAGTTGAATTAACTCTCCCAGTTTTGCTGCTTTCCTACCAAATAACAGAGTGAAAAGTGTGGTGTGCATCTGTGTTCAGCCCCCTTTTCCCTGATACCCCAAATAAAATCCAATGCAACCCATTTCCTTTCATACGTTAACCGCAGTGCAGCTGTTTGCAGCTTAATTACAAACATTTCACTTTCTGTGAAGTGAAAAAAAACTCAAACAACACTGATAAAGTTATGAAGTATTTTTGAGTTTTGGTCAGAAGAGACCAAAGCTGTTTGTTTTGGTTTTTGCAAACCCGTTGTGTGTGGAAAAGTTTCACGGTTGTTGGAAGATCTCCAGACATTTGCTTCTAGAAAACAGTTTCTTCCCATTTGACAGTTTTCTGCCAAACTCCCAAAAAAAACTTTTGAGGTTTGAAACTGTAAAATGACAACATGTAGTAAAGTTGAAGGGGAAGTGATGTTGTTTCACAGCCAATGTATCGGCTTCTCTTGTTATGTAAAAAGGACAGATGTGTAATTAGCTTCTCAGCTAAAAGTGTAAAAACTGACCGTGTTTTTCAGCTGCTGGCAGCACTTAACACAACCACATGGAAATGCAATAAGTGCTATTTTTCAACTCAAAGCATTTGACTTGCATTAGGTTGGTCTTGAGTTTGAGTCCCTGTGTGAAAGCGGTCAGGAGGCGAACAGCAGCTGGACTACATATTGTAAAAAAAAAAAAAGAAGAAAAACAGAGCAACATAATAAAGTAAAAACGTTTTTGGTTGTATGTGAGACGTCAAAACTCAGTGTAATATAAAAATAATGTATAATTTTAATAGATGTGTTTGTATGTTTACATGTCGCATATCTGCTTTATGTATAAGACAAAAGAGACTACATATATTTTATTAATGTAAAACATCTCCCTGTTTGAAATTAAAGTCTAACAGAATGTGTTATTTTATTGCTTCATCCTTAATATGATTTTTTGTAAATATAATCTGTCTTTATGTAAAGTAACAGAAGGAGGAACAGCAGCAGATGTTAATGGGGATGCTACTAAAAAAAACAATAAATTGTGCATAACTTATTCCAGAACTGACTGGATGAAGTTGCTCATGCAAAACTGAAACTTAAGAAAAGATGGACTTACAATGGAAACACGAACAATTAAAGATAAAATAAATGTACCAGAAAATGTTTAAGATGAGCAGCGCGATAGAAAACCTGGAAGGTAAAAATCAGACTTGATCGTAAAGTGAAAAAAATGTGTGAAAGGAAAGTGCAGATCCACTGAAGCAGCTGTAAAGGTGATGCAGTAAAGAATCACCTGATGCAGCTGCAGCTGATCTCAGAGGGAAACCTGAACCAGAGCCAGGATGCCGCTGAGCCACACCGAGAGTTCATCTTTCACTTTTGTTTAAAAATCATTTTGAATTCATCTTTAAGTTGCCAAAACAGGTGTTTGATTCTTTCATGCATGTTTGAGAAATACTTTAATCTCCATGGCAACCATTCAGCTGTGCAAAACGCCTGGTTGGACCGAGACCCGCCTCACAAAGAGCCCAGACCTCCAGACTCCCCCGTTCAGCTCCTGCAGACTAGCCAGCAGCAATTAGCAGACACCTGGTGGAACTGAGAATCTGCGAATCTCATTATAGGAGCTACTTCTCAGAGAAACCCTGGTAAAAATGTTGCTAAAGGGTTAAAAGAGAAGCCATGTTGAGACGACTTCCTGAAGGCGGAGTTTCAGAAAGAGCTGGAGTTTCTGAAAGAGACAGACGCCCAATTTTAAGGAGTTAAATCACAAAGTCAAATTTCTGAATATTATATATATGTATACAGCTTTTTTTTTTTTATAAAAAAATGAAGTTAATATAGTTACTTGATTGTGCCATAAAATGGCACCATGTGTCTGGGAAACACTGCCCCTTTAAGAGCAACTTTCAGTTACTTTATCATAAAAAAAATCTATTTAAAATACAAAAAAATTAAACATCGAATGGTAGAAATACTTTTGCATGACACCGAATGTAAATAAAACCATGGAGTTTACTGTCTGAAAACTATGAATTAAAGCTTCTTTTGCCTCAAAATGACAACATAAAAGCTGATAAAATTTTGCTTTTCTTTGTAAATGTATGAAACCGTGGACTTTATGTTCATTAAGTAATCAGTTAATGCATTCTTCATTTGAGCTCCTGATAATAATAGAGTAGCTATTTTCTAATGGCTGTATAGTTTTAAATTACCAAAGCACAGACTGACAAATAGGAAACAAAACTTACTTTTTACCCTTATTAAACTATTGCTAGACCAACATATTGATGTAATTACTTTTTAATACCATTTTTTAACAATATTCTGATTACTTTCAGATAATACTTCCATCTCCAAAGATTTTTAAAAGAACTATATCAGTACAATGGTTATTAATTTACTCTGTAAATTTGGCCTTTAATCAGTTAGTGTTTGGTTTTGGTTTTATATTTGCACCTTTCATGCTTTGAGCTCCACAAATTACAGGTTTGAAAACACTAAAATAAAGAAAAACTGTTAAAAAGTGACATTAAATTAACTTAATCTGCAACCAAAGACATTTCAATGGCCTTAATGAGCTTTAAGAAGCCAATTTTACTTTATAAAAATAAACAACAGCCCATAAAACTAGTACTAGAATTAGAGAAATGATGATTTTAAATGACTTAAAATGATATCAACAAGCTGCTTTAGGAGAGGGATAGAAACAGTTTCTTTACGCTGGTAAAGAGCATCAGCTTCATGCGTCTGCATTCTGCTGCATCAGTGAACGTTTGTTTCTCTCTCCTGGGTCCAGATGAAGAGTCGAGGGCTGACGGCAGCACAGCGTCCCTTCTGTCTGCTCCTCTTGGTTCTGTTTATTGAATTAAACATCAGTACAACCACTGCCTCTTTCCTTTTTTTCCCCTCCTCTCCCCTCATCGCTGCTTAATTTGATCAGAGAATCTGCTGATGCAGTGTGTGCCCCACTCATGTGAAAGTCATTTAAGCCTACGCAATAAAAAGACAGAAAATAAATCCGGCCTCCCTTTCACTCTCCAAGCCACGCAGAGGACGTCACAGCGCTGCTCCGTGGGAGCAACGTACCTGCCGAAAAACTCAGCAGCCTCGAGTCTGAGCTCCTCCGCCGACGCAGAACAATGTGAACTTCGTTGTGAGTCACTTTAGCAAAAAGGTGAAGAAAGGCGACGCGTTAAGAACATGAGCAGCATCAACAACCTGCATGTGACCTGAAAACATTTCAGAAGACAAACTATTGGCTTAAAGTTATTCTGATGAGAAAACAAAGAGGATTTTTCTGGTTTTGGGGGGGGAAAATGTCAGGAAAAGCTCTGCTGCCCCTCCTCCACCTGTTGCTGAACAGCAAGCTGAACGTTTTCCTGTGGACAAATTGGAGTTTTTGTAAAAACTAAAAAATAAAAATCCTGTTTCTATAAAACGCAGAAAACGCCCATCAGTCCTCTTTAACGTAACCAAACGACAGCTGAAAACTTAGGAGCTTAATGTGTTAAATAAGGCCTAATTGTCTGTATGGAAGAGGATAAGGGCCACCAAAAAAAATAAAAATGAATACAAATCTGAGTTCTTTCTCAGAATCCTAAGAATTCTGAGAAATTCTGAATTCCGATTTTAGAATTATGAGCAAACAAAGAACCAGAGTTCTGACTTTTATTTCTAAATTCTGACTATTTCTTTAAACTTTAATCCAAAGTGAGAACTCTGATTAAAAAAAGTTAGTTTTTGTTTTCAGTGGCCCTAATATTCTTCCGTAACTTTGCCTTGGTACAAAGCGTCGTTTCCTGTAATTCCTGTTATTCCTGGATTTAACGATGTAAACATGAACAATATAAACAAAATCTGTGTCTGAATTTGAAACCATCCTACCTGAAACTGCACGTCTTCAGTCTGATACATGGTTGGTGATTCTGGCTTGTTTTGCATTTCCATTGTTCTATTATTAGAGGATCAATATTTTTAAGAGATTTTGAGGCTGAAAATTGATGCTTTTTGGAGATTAGCTCAACAAGTGAACCTTTCATGTGGTGCTGGAGGGTACACTCACTCCATCTTTATTAGATTATTGAACAAATTACTGCAATTATGAAGTGAGAAGATAAGGGAAGGAACTGCTGTATGTTACTGTTTAAAACCTACGTAAATCCACTTTTACCTCACATTATCTATTCTGCAAAGCCTTCACAATTCCACATTTGAAATGTTGGGTGTTTTTTTTTATGAAACAATTAGATAAGAATGAAAAATCAGCCCTAATTTAGACTCTGGCTTAAATCTGAGAGCAGATGTAATCTTCAGCTGTGACATTTCAGGCCAGTAACTGGATAATCTAAGCTGCTTTATGAATCCTTCACTGTCTTTCCCATCTTTATCCCAGCACAGAGAAACTCCACGTCCAGATCTCCGCCATGATCAAGTTTTTGCTGAGTTGTTCTCAGAGTAGGGAGCTTCAGCAGCCTTCAGTGTTTACATGAAGCCTCTCAGCTGCTCATGTTTCCAGCTGGAAGTGAGGCAGAGCTGCAGCCTGTCTGACAGCTGAGCCTCGGCCTGTGGCAGCCGGTGGCTCACATCAACATGAAGGGAGGCAGACATTTTATTTATGGGGAGACATTTCGCCCCTGTTTACTTTAGCTGCGTAAAAGCTTTTTCTGTCCGGCTTCCTAATTGGGACACGGCATCAGCTGAAACTGTTGCACAGGTTTAGAATGAAAGAGGAGAAATAACATCTTTTTTTTCTTTGTTTTAATTTTTATTTCAACCTACACTAACAAAAAATAAAATAAGACAAAAATTAATATTTTTTTGTTTGTTTATTCAATACAGTAAAATAATAATAATAATAATAATAATAATAATAATAATAATAATAATAATAATAATAATAATAATAAT
>VMRN01000086.1:712580-736663 GCA_010277015.1 Poeciliopsis turrubarensis | reverse complement strand
ATAATAATAATAATAATAATAATAATAATAATAATAATAATAATAATTCTCTACTTTATGGTAAAATATGGTGCAATAATTTTAAGATAAAATCCTTATTTATACGGTTCAATTTTATTGGAATGTATACAATAAAATCCCGGAATTTTATCGTGTATGTATCGTTTAAGTACGATAATATTGTGGCTGCAGGGATTTTACCGCAAGTTACAGAAGGTTTTTTGTTTGTTTGTTTTGTACAGTACATTTAAATCAGCTTAAAATACATTCAAACATAAGTGAAAAATATATATATATATTTAGAAATCAAAGAAATTTAATTGAGGTGAGGAAACGACCAAACATGCAGTAAAAATTAATAATGTTCATTATTGTAAGCTCAAGATTTTTAAATGCAAGCAAATTATAACGAGATGATTAAAACAACGAATAAAAATCAGGAAATCAAATGACTCATTTTAGGTCTTTTCGATTTATTAAAATAAACGAGTGGCTCTGTGAACGTTGAGAAGCTGAAGTAAATTTAATAACGCCTTGTTAGAGATGCGCAATCCAGAAAATATCAGCTCTGGTGAATCATTAAAGGAGGATCCATCGATCCTGTGGAGGAGAGTCTGAATCACTGTTCACTTCTTGGGCAGAGGGGGATCGTGTTAGGAAGGTCTGTGTGCGTAAAACTGCCAGAAAGAAACGAATAATAATAATAACAATAATATGGAGAAACTTCACAAGCTGTGACTCAACAACCCGCGTCCTCATTAACGCGCTAATTATGGAAATTCACTTCAGTTCAGTCTTTATTTTTAGGAGAGTCACGTCCATAATTTCAGAAAAAGGACCAAAAGTGCTGCAGAATCATAAATTGATTTTAAAAAATTATTGAATCATAATTTATATGAAATCTATAAGCGCACTGATTATATTCATAAAAAAAACATGATGAAAATATGAACCCAGAATATCATAGTGAGATCGTAGAGAATTAATAATATAGTTATAAGAGACGTAAGAGGGAAAATTATTTTTAATTTACGCACATTTATTTACGCGGATTTATTTGGATGAACGACTTCAACAACTACTATTAATTATTATTATTATTATTATTATTATTATTATTATTATTATTATTATTATTATTATTATTATTATAGATTCGTAGATTCGTGTTGTTAAAGCTTGCAGGAGCGCCTCTCCTGCCTGCAGGGAAGCTGTTGACGCGTCCATGAGGCCCATCTTGTTCTCCGGCTGTTTAATGTTAGAAAAACAAAACTGCGCAAATTTCTCCCGCTGCGTCTTTTTGGTCAACTTGCGACTGCGCAAACTCTCAATGTGTTTGTTGTTTCAACAGTAAAATGTTCGCAACCGTTTTGTATAGTTTAAGCAATGTTTGTGTGTGCCACATACTGCATTGTGAGCAGTTCTGTGTTAATCTACACTTATATTCACGTTTTAATCACATTAACAGGAATGAAAAAACAGCTGTTATAAAATTAAATCTCTTCCTAATTAAGTGGTATATTTTTAAGTTAACTTTTTTAAAGGTTAAAGTAATTTTTTAGAGCAATCATAGAAGTTTGAACAAATAACTGGTGTTTTTTTTCCACAATAAAAGCCTTTATTCAGCTTAATGTAAACATGTAAACAGTTGGTGACTGCTGCCAGTGTGTTGCAGTTATTTTAACAATAAACGGTTTACAATGCAGGCGGTTTATGGGCGACCAAAATAGATGTTAATGACTTATTATTGATTCCATGTTGAGTGAAAACTGAGACGCTTCTCCTGTTGCTCACTGCATCTAGTGCAGCCATTTTATTCCTCACTGTCGCAGTTTTGCAAATGAAAACAATTATGGGCAAATCTTTCACATTTGTTGCGACTTAAATAAAGTCGTTAAGTCAAAATGTGTGACGTATTTAAATATCTGCACACGCATAGACATAAAAAAAGAAAGGCAGAGGTTGTGGAGGTTCCTGCGCCGCGGCGCAGGAATCAAAGCTGTTTTATTCATTTTCTAATTACATTAATGTCATGTGTTGCGTCTCCCGCGTGTTTACCAAAAAAGCCTCCCCCCCTCCGGAGCCTGACCTCCCATCCCTACTGGCTGCATAATAACGCATCAGGCGGGCTGCGGGTCGGTTCGGGCCTCATTCAGACCCGCCTGCAGGTTGGAGCGCTGCGCTGCGTCCGGGCTACCGCATGCGGCGGAATCCGCTTCAGCTTCAGCGTTTCTCCTTCTCTCACCCCCCCTTTCCCTGCACCCCCATCATCCAGCCGACAAACCTTCAGGGAGCTTTTAGCATTTGTTCGGTCTGAGGTCTCTGGAAAACATCTGATTCGCTTTTTTTCTAACCAGTCCCAGATGCGCCATGCAGCGTGAGAGTGAGCGCGTCTGAGCGCGTCAGTGTGAGTTTTGTCAGCGCATGAGAATTAGGAGAGAAGATCTGCAGGGGAGGGCAAGAGAAGAAGAGAAAGGAGGAAGAAGAAGGAGAAGAAGAAGAAGAAGAAGCGTCTGGACTTGTTTCTCCCCCCTGACTGTAACCTTTTCGGTATGAACGCAGATACGTGCGTCTCATACTGCGACATGACATCCATGGACTCTTATTACAGCGCGTCTCCTGCGCAGAGCAGAGACCACCAGGCGAATCCTTTCAGGACTTTCCAGACCACCGAAACCAAATACAGCCCCACGTTCATTCCGGGTAAAGGCTCCCGGAGCCCCTTCCAGACAGAGTGCCAGTCACTGGACGGAGCCGAGGAGAGCAACTTTAACAAATACCAGCTCTTCATGCAGCGGCCGAGCTGCAAGACTCCACCCGAAGGCGGCAAGCTGCACCCGGACAGCGGACACAACGGGACGCTCATCCCCTGCTACGGTGGGTTCGCTTCACATTTGCACTAAACACAGCAGCGATGATGGCAGGTGAACAGATTCGCGATGAGAAACTCACCGGGGCCTCTGCAGGGGAGGCTTCAGTCGGTCTGTTTTGGGTCGGAAACTCCTCCTGAGGTTATGGAGGAAAAGCATTTTGCGCTGTTCTCTGATTTTATTGCGCTGCTGCATAAAAGATGCGCACAGATGCACACAGGATATCAAGTGAAACTTAATATCATTTTTGGTTGTTTTATTCAGGCCATGTTTCTATATGCGTGTTGCGTTCACTGACTCTGATTTTCATTTTAGTGGTTTTTGGTTATTTTATTCTGTTTTTTAATGCAGCAGTTTGTTAAATAAAATGGAATAAAAAGTTCTTAATAAAACAAGAGCAATAATTATCATGATAATAACAGCAGATAAACCAACTGAACTACAGCTTGGTTTTATTGCCTTTAAATTTTACTGACACATTTTGTGGATTATCGTTAAAAAACCAATAAAATAAAATAAAAAATAAAGAAATGGATAAATAAGACATATGGACTAATTCATTTGCTACCCCAGCATTTTTTTAAATTATGTAAAAATCCCCAAATGAAATTAACAAATAGGAAGAGCCTTTAAAATTGGAAATTGAGATGAAATAAAAACAATATGAGCAGGGATTTATTACAAGGAGCTTCGCAGGCCAAAAGAGAGGTCGATTTATGGGCCGTAAAAGTCCCAGATGATCAGTTAACAGGCTTCCTACCAACTATAAAATATTAGTTTCTGACTTGTTTTGTTCTAAGAAAGTTACGTTTAAAAATAAATCTTTAAACTGCTGATTCTGCTTCCAAAAGCCGAGCAAAGACAACGACCCCTGTGTGCGGGAAATCACATTTAAACCGATCTGTGTTTTTATTTGCAGAAGCATTTTTAAAAACCACATTATGAGAGGAGATGTGCTCTAGATTTTTACAGTTCGTCATTCATTCAGCCATAGACTGGATGGCGCCTTTAGATCTTAATTAAACTCCAGATGTTCATCGTGATGCTGCAGCAGGACATTATTAAATTGCAGTTATCAAAGCTTAAAAAAAAAACAAAAGAAAACATGGGGAATAAATAAACACCTAAGCTTGATTTATTTTATTTACTTATTTTTGTTGTGTTGCTGCTTTTCTTTTAGAAACCTGGCGGCTCCCTGCAGTCTGCAGCCGCTCTCAGCCAGACGCGCTTTTCCTTTCTTTCTTTTTTTAACATAGTTTGCCAGAATGAAGTCCAATCCACTCCTCTCTCCTTCCCCATAAGAAACAACCAGATCCCGTCTCGGTTCCGGCCCGACCTGTCTCTTCTCCAGCCTGCAGGACCCCTGCCTGCCTGCCTGCCTGCCTGCGCTCAACGCGAGTACATTTGGCAAGTGCATTGACAGGCTCGTTTAAACGCCGCCATTAAAACCCAACACGCGTCCCCAGAGGACGAGCTGTGCAATGTTATTATTGAAAATGTTGCAGCCAGATGAAGGCGTCGCGGCTCTGGGGAGGATGCTTCGGGGCGCTTGCCAAAGCCTCAGGCGTCAACAGGGTTGTGCTGTTATGTGTGGTCCTCCACGGGAGATATATTACCCAACGCTGGCTGGTGCTTTATCTGCGACTAAAGTCCCCTCATGATGCGCAGAGGGGAGTTGACTGCTGGGATGGAGATCCAGACGGGTTGCGTCTGCGAGTTCACATTAAAAACACATAAAATAAAACAACACAAACATTTAGAGAGTCTATCAAGATTCTGATTGGGCATATAGGCTGAGTGAGAATATTTGCAGCATTTACATTGTTGATAATGCTAAAGCATTTAAAATAGATTCATGTTTCTCTAACTTTTTTTTTTTGCAAACAAAAATCTGGAAAGTGCGAAATGTCAATAATGCATTCAGCCCCCCTTTACTCAGACACCCTAACATGAACTCCTTTTAAATACATTTCATTCAGAAATCACAGAGTTAGTTTTAAGAGTCGTCTTGCTCGGCGTGTGTTATTTAGAGAGGTGGGCTTGGTAGCTCTGGAGGAGCTGCAGAGATCCTTAATCATCTTGTCAGGAAAACTAAAAGCTTAATTTGTTGCTCACATGTTACGCAGAGAGCTGGGATTCACAATCCCAGCATATCCGATATGCCGATGTCCTGAAATTGGCCGGTAACCGATACAAATACCGATGTTTATCCGAAGCTTGTGGACTGCTGGTGGTTAGCTGCTTTCTCTCTTTTCCGTTTGGCCACCTTGAACTCATCGTAACGTCGGTTCCTGAGTTGAATAATTAGGTTCGACACGTTGGAGCTCTTTGTTGTCTCGCATCACTGATGCTGAGCGGTCATTGCAAATAGCAGCTCTGCTATCAGTTTCCGACACTTTGAAAAACTTCCACATCGTTGACATTTCCACTTGGTCCTGCTCTCCCGCTGTCATGACGCTGAGCTGTGCTGCAGGCGTCATTGTTATATAAAAACATCTTTTATGTCGGTTATTTTGAAGGAATGTTTGATATTAAATTTCACAGCTAATATCGACCGATACCGATACAATACCGATAATATTGTGCATCCCCAGCAGAAAGCTCAGTAAACACACTAAATAAGATCAATTTGACCTTTTTGGCTGCAACTACCTACATGCAAAAAAAATCTTCCTATTCATGTGCAACTTTTCTAATCCATCACATAAAATGCACTTTTGTGGATGTAATGTGACGGAGTGAGGAAAAAGATGAATATTTTTGCAAGTTGTTTCTGGACGACCAAGTCGGTGGGGGAAGTTCCTTTAAAAGGACGTTAATCCTTCCAACCATGTGTGGACGGAGACGGGGCCGCTTTACCTGCTGGCGGAGGGCTGAATGAAATAAATGCCCCTGGAGCTGATGGAGAGCTCAGGAATGCAGGTCAGCTCCGCAGGAGAGGTCTGGATTAATGTGAGGCAGATGTGCATTACTGACTCCTTACGGTTATTATTCATACTCCCCCAAAACATCAGATCTCCAAAGCTACAGAGTCCCCGAGATGACAAAGTGGGACTGGTTTACATAACCTTGTCTCAACAATACTTTGTACAAATAAGCGGAGAGTCAGAAACGCACACGGAGATTGGGTAATGATTTGAGAGGCTCTGGAGAAATGAGATTGTTTCTGGGAAAGCCTCACTTTGTGCTTCAGAGACTGTTTACAGGCAAGCGAACTCACTGCTGAATCTTGGGTTTTACTTTTAAGCTCCGGCTGCCAATAATTGCTGGTGTTTGAAAAATCTTTCCTCTACGGAGAATATTCTATCACCTTCGCGATCCTCGGATGTGTCCTTTTGAAATTCACATCCAGGAAATACAACCGTCGAGTCGAACATTCGTGGGACACTGCGCATCCCGTGATGTGTAAAAGATTCGAAAACCAAAACACAACCTTGGAAAAGCCCTGGCGGTGCTTCAGAAAGGAGTCTTGTCAAAATATAGCAGTCAGACTCCATGTTTAAAAAGGCTATGGAGGTGATGTCACAGGATATGCATGTACTGATGGCTAACACATTGTGTGGTTAACAAAAGCAACGAGGTGACACCCAGAGTCTCGTCCATGTGGTTCTGTGCACCGGAATAAATTTGAATATGTAATAAACGAACGTTTGGGAGGGTAAATTTCTGCCTGCAGAAATACGTGGTGCAGAAAGTGAAGCAATGCTTTCTCACTGCACTGTAAAACATTTGGAGGTGGTTTAAGTAGAAAAGGAAAGTCCACCTGCTGCCTGGAAAATTTAATTTAAGTCCACAAGAAAATTACTTTGGTTTCAACAATTTAACAACAGGAGACAAGTTGTCGAAACTTTGTTTTTTAACTTCATTCATCTTGATTTGTGATTTAACTAAATGCTGCAATTTAAACCAATTAATTATTTCACAAGATGCAAGAAAAAAATAGATAAAGAGCCACTTTTCTCTATTATTTAACTCGCAATATCAAGTTAAAATAAATACTTATTTTACTTTAGAATAATTTAAATTCTTGTTTCAAACTGCAGGAGCAAAATTTCTGATGTGATGATGAATTTTATTAAACATCCCAATGAATTCAGCTCAGAAACGTTCAGTGTGAACAGGACATTATCCTCAAGCTTTGCTAACTGAGAATTGCATTAAAATGAACATTTGCATTAATAAAACACAAGAGTCAGATCAATGTGACGCACTTCCATCTCAGGAGACAAAAACATGCCGCTAAGCATTCTGGGAAATGGTTCCCACTCCTGTCTTTCTCCTCTTTCAGTTTTTTAAGTGTTAAGCTAAAAACTCCAGTTTATTAAACTCTTGGAGGTTTGACTGAATTAATACAAGTTAACACAACTTACTGCTGTAAGTTTATCTTTCACAAACTCACATTTAGGTTCAAAATCTGAAACTGGATAAATTTATTTGACTTAAACAGTAGAAGATAGTGAAACTAATTTAAACAACACTTTAAATCTCAATCTGTTGGGTTTATGAATGATTTTGCACTTGTGTAAATCAAAGGCAAAAATATTGGATAAAGATTAATTTTGTGACAAAAGAAAAAAAAGATTTTATAAATATCAGGCGACAGTAATTCAGTAATTGATTTTATACTCAAAATATTTCACTTTCTGAGGATAAGATAGTCGGATACGAGGGAAATAACTAAAATGACTCAGTTGCCACAAAATATGAATTAATTCCTTCAGTATTTGCTAATTTTAACAATGGAGGAGCTTCTGAATCACATGGCCACAAAATGCAACATTTGGATGTGAAAGTACTGCAGACATCCAAGTAGATATATTATTAATTTATATACAGCTAACGTAATGTTGTGTGATGCAGGGGAAAAACCTCAACACTCTGCAGAGTTTCTACATGTTCTACTTATTTGTAAAAAATTCTGCAAGATTAGAAAGTCTTTTTCTTGAAACTGCAAAATATGGACAAGTTGCCTGAATTTACCTTGACCCCCTAACCCTAACCGTAACCCTAACCCCTAACCCTAACCCTAAAGAGTAAAGTTGTCAAACCAGTTTTTATTTTGGGTCACATCAAGATCAAGAATGTCCTTTTTATGTGTTGATAAAACTACTTCTTAAAACACAGCTAAAATACTGATAAATATCTGTTTCTGCATTCATTGAGAACTTCTTGAAATTATATAATATTTAACATATTTTCTCCTTAGTCTAATTTGGCACAATACAGATAAAACTGTTGATTTGACTGATAAAATTATGTTTAAAAGCACAACTGTTATCTTAAAGATTTTATTTCTGCACTCTAAAGGGCCACAGGAAATCTTGTGGCGGGCCATATTTGGCCCACGGGCCTTGAGTTTGACACCATCTGATATAGAGGATGATACAAGGAGTTAGTAAATTTAGAAATTGACACGAATTGAGTTTAAAATGTAATTTTTTCTCCAGGGAACCAATAATTGACCTTTTCCCCCAAACGTATGGACATAATGCGACGCCCTGTTAATTATTTTTTATGCGTAAATTTGGGATAAAAGACGATAAATGAATTATAACATATACCTGTTAAGTTTTAAATGTTCTGCCGCTTCCCTCAGATTATACCAGAATCACACATTAATCGTGAGACGTACTATTTTGTAAATCACACAAACTAATCAATCAAGTCAGATGTTTTTTGTTTTGTTTGTTACATTCAAATCCAGAACATAAACAATATATTTTAGACAAAATTAAAGGATGAAGATATTTTTTTGTTTTAAATCAAACTTTGATATGAACTTCCTTCAGACCTAAATGAATCTCCCGAGGTTCTGGTCCCGGTGCCGTTGCCTCATCCAGAGGTTATAAATATCCCCCATCTGGTCACCACTTATAATGTTTCTGAAGCGTTTTGCACATGTGACCGGTAATCGTGTAAACCCTAACCTGTGATACTTGAAAGTTAAAAAGTCAAACGTAACTAAGAGTATTTGTACAGTTAAGATCTTGTATCTGAGTAAAATACTTTGTTGTTGTGCAGCTGATTTTATCCTCCACTGGTTTATGAGGTGAGTTGTGTTGATTTGAAGGCCAGAAAGTTAAATTCTGCTTAGGGACTCAAACCGATCTGGAACAATTAATAGTATTTTATTTACGGAAATGAAAAGACGGCGTCACAATTGAACTCATAACATCAGTGAGACAAACTACAGACAATATTTTTCTTAACCAGAAGAAAAATATTGATTTTGATGATAAACGATGTATTTGTTGTATCGTTTATCAGGATAATTTTTAACTTAATGCTGCAATTTAAATCAAATAATTATTTCACAATATGCAAGAACAAAAATAGATAAAGATGCAAATGTTCATTTTAATGCAATTCTCAGTTAGCAAAGCTTGAGGATAATGTCCTGTTCACACTGAATGTTTCTGAGCTGAATTCATTGGGATGTTTAATAAAATTCATCATCAGATCAGAAACTTTGCTCCTGCAGTTTGAAACAAGAATCTAAATTATTCTAAAGTGAAATAAATATTTATTTCAACTTGATATTGTGAGTAAAATAACAGAGAAATGTGTCTGAATAAGAGTTCTTATCGCCACATTTATTGTCATCACAAAGGTTCATACCTCCAATCCCTGATTTCTGTACCATCATTTCACTCAAATTCAGAATTATTCAAATAAATTAGTTTATCTCTCTGTGAATCTAAATGATTCAATGTTCTGTCACTTCAGGCAAAGCCTGTAAATCAGCCATGAATTGAGAACCAAGGAACACCCAGAACTTTGTGTTTGTGTTTCTGTCTGTGCTGGCAGGTGGCACCAAACACAAAGCAGATGAAGAAAAACAAGAAATACGAGGAAAGAGAGCAGAAAGCAGTGCAATACAGTGGATTCCCCGGTATTTATGGGGGCTACAGACCACAACCACCCACGAATAGCTGAAATTCCCCCTAAACACGTCTATAATTGCCTTTTTTTAAAAGTTCAAACACGAAATAAACTTTAATATGCATTAACACGCACAGTGGAAAACATCTTAGCACCATCACAGAAGCTAACATGTACGGTCTGATTTATCTCAGCTGATGAACAGTTTCCAAAAATTACTCTAAAGTAAGAGAACTTCAACATATTTGTTCTCAAGTCAAAGTAAAAAGTAAGAGTAAAAAAGTATTTCGTAAAAGTGCAACTCAACTGATCAAATTATCACTTAATATGTAAAAATTGCATAATTAGTTGGACCAAAATGTATAATTGAGAGGAAGTTTTGGTATTACAGTGATGAAAATGACAATAATTCATGTAACAAAAAAATAACATAAATAAAATTAGGGAAAAGAAAACTTTTTCCAATAAGTTTCTTTCAATAAAAAGTAATGAAACTTTAACATAAACTGCAGTTGTGTGTCTGTATTTGGTTAAAATATGTTTGTTTTTCATTCGGTGGGTAGAAAATACAGAAGTTTTACTCAAGCAAGAGTAAAAATGCTTCATAATGAAATTACCCAGGTAAAAGTAAAGCGTCCTACAAGTAATAATAAAAGTTAATTTGTTCAAAAAAAGGTACTCAAGTAAATGTAACTGAGTAAATGTAGCTGGTTACAACCCGACCAGTACTGGGTGCAGCCAATCAGAAGCGAGGAGAATGTGCTAATCAACAGCATGTCAAGTACCGATGCAGGAATCTCAGCTTTAAGTATTTCATATATAATCTGCAAACACTGAACTGTGAAAAGGCTCAGGAACATTCTGGGAGACTGTGGTGAGAATCTGTTGGTTGTTTATCTGTGCTAAAACCTGAATCGACAGGATTGTGCTGCTTTTCTGAGTTGCACTGCAGATACAAAGTTCAGTAGCTTGCCAGCAAGTTAGCGTTAGCATCTTCGCAGATCTGTTTAAAAATGGAAGCAAACCTGCAACAACATGAGTCTTTTCCCACCGACAAAAATCCAACAATAAAAATCCAGCAATCCAGACATAATGTTATGTTTCACTGAACAAAGAGAACAGTTGTAACATCTTGAGCTAAACTCGGGGATGTAACTTTTATTAAAAAATGGTTTTATACATTTGTTCAAACTGTCAAGATGTTGTGACCTCATGGTACATGAGAGGTAATCTTTTAAATTACCTGCCTTCTCCCAGTGCAGGTCTGTCAGGAACAACCAATCAGAGCCAGGAGGAGGGACATAGCGCTGTCAATCATGCACTGTACATTCATAGCAAAACTATAACCTAACCTGAATTAACTTTGCCCTCCACTGGGCCAGCAGTGGTTTGTCGTATTGTGACGGTACGGAGGCCAGCTTTTCTCAAGGCTTAGCGGGAAGATTCCTCCGTTTCCCAGGGAATCTGCATTCTTCTCTGAGCCGCGTAGATCTCTCCTCAGGAACATCTGGGAGCCTCCCTTCCACTGAGGAAACAACGCTCAGCATCAGGCTTTATCCTGAGCAGTGGAAAACAAAAATCCAGCATGAAACACGTCGGCAGACATAAATCCATTGTCACCTGTTGACAGGCAAACCTAATGGGATATTTGCTTTGTATTTACTTCATATAAGGTGTGATACATGGAGAGCCACTGCAGCAAACAGCAATCAACTTTAAGTGTTCAGAGGGAGGATTTTTTTTGAGCACTCTGTTTAAAAGCATTCCCTTCCCCTATTTAGTGTTTTGTCATTAACCCTTCCCCAGGTTACTAATTTATAGTGTTTCTTTTATTTGGCTTCACTTGACCCTCCCTGTCCCATTCCATAAAAACTAAGAGGGTGCCCTGTTGCTTTACAACCAGTTAAATTACACTTTGATGTTTTCTCTCTGTGTTCAGCAGTGATTAAATTGCTGACCCTAGTAAACATCTGACCCCGGCTAACTGAAGCGGCCTGCAGCTTGTCACAGAACAGGGACGCCAGCAGATTACGGGACAAGCTGGCGAAGTTCAGCGCGTTCGCGTCCGTGTGTGTGAACGGCATGCTGATGAGCGCTGAAAACGGGAACCGCTGTCAAAAAAACACATTCCTTCGAATGCCAAAAAAATTCAGAGCCAATGTAGAGGAATTTTGGCTTCCCGAAGAAAGCCCTGTCTGATGGCTGTGTTTTCCAGAAGAGACAGCTCAGCGTGCGGGGAAAAACTCGAAAATGCTTGTGGCAAATGCATCTGTGTGGTTAGCGCGACAGAGACGAGATGATAACAGAGAAAATATGTTGATTAGTGCAGAGTTTTGTGGAGATGAATGTCAGAATAAACGAGGCCTTAACACATTTAAAACTTGCTAAAGGTGTTATTTAGTTTCTGTTGAAGTTCAAGATCTGTTAAAGTTTAACAGAATGTCTGAAACACATTATAATCAAAGATGCCAGATTTTCATCCTTAGGTTATTGTTCATTTCTGAGCAAAGCTCTTAACTCAGAGGAACAATTTTAAACTTCCTGAATCTTCTAAAATGCTTCAGTGTTGTATCTTTAGTAGCATTATTGTCTAATAAGATGCGATTTCAGTGGTGAGTCTTTTTTTTTTTTTTTGTTCAAGACCAGCATTTTACACAAATTTACTGAAGCAATGTGACAGAAAAACATGCTTTTTGTTAAACGCATGTCTGGCTTCTCAGTCTGGTCAGATTTACATGCAGCATACTTTTCTCCGTCTAATTCATATTTAAATGAGGTTGTCAGCGTTGATCCAAAGTGGTACGAAAGGCCTGACGTTTGATGTCTTTGTTCTGACTGAATCTGAACAGGATGTACTGGCTAAAAAAGGGACGTTTTTAGCATATTTTAGGGATCATATAAAGAGAAGAACTGGCTGTCTTGAAGAAGTCATAAAAAGATGTCGATAAATGTCTTGAGTTTGGAAGGTTGTATTTTAGGGTTAGTTCAGGATTTTTAAGGGAAGGTTCAGTTGAAACAAGCAGTGTCTGATAAGCATACAGTCTCACCTTCTGGGATCATCATTAAGTAAAATATTCGTCCTGCAGGATGAAGATAATGGATAAACCAAGAATAAAAAAAACACTACAGTGGTTTATTTAAAAATCTATTTTATGATCTTTATAGAGCCATCATGTTTACATAATTTGATGATTGTTGACTCGGGAAATGAGGGTCGATGATGATGCACCACTTGTAATCGCCTCACAATGGAAAATTTCGGGGTTGTTTCCGATGTTTTTTTTGGAACAATAATGGAACTGATTGGGTCATTAGCCGTTCCCTGAAGATATGAGAAGGTAACACCTCATTTAAAAGGGACACAATGTGCAACATTCACATTTTGCAAGTTTTTGTACTTCCATTTGCCTACTGTTTCTAAAACAGACCAAGCGTTTTGTGACCAAACTGGGCTCTTCTTCTACGAAAGCGTTGACTGGACAAACAGAAAGTGAACTGCTCTCAAATCTCAGGCCTTAATACTGTAAGACAACAGCGAATTAAATCGAGACTGGAATGCATTGTTGTTCTTTTTTTATTTATTTCATCAAGCTAAACGTGACTTTATGAACTATTCCTACAATCTGGAAAGGTTTTATCTCATGTTCTAATGGTTACAGGCTAATAACAGCAAGCTAATTAGCTGGCTACTTGCTGGTCAGCAGTAATTAACCATTAGCCTCCTGCTAATGATTACTATTAGCAACAGGGTGTAATAAGTTAAGTTTGGGGATGCATAAAAGAGACATTTCCTGATTCTCTGCCTCCTCTGATATGCAGCTGTTTACAGGTAAGTATATACCAGCTTTAAGTGAATAGCTTTCCACCTTTGCCTCACTAATTCCCGTGCATTTGACCTTGTAGCATGCAGTTTGAATCCGACTGAAACAGCCTGCCACAAGATTTAGAATTCAAACGTTATTTTGCTTCTTTGAGAAACCAAATATAATTCAGATACGCGCTACTGCAACTTACTTACATGTGTGTTACATAGCTGATGAACAGTCACTCTATAATAGACTTTGCTTAACTTCTTGTTATTCCACGCAGGTTCTCAGTTTCCACCGAGGAAGATCAACTCACTTATAAATGTTGATCTCTTTAACTGACACCAGAATAAGCAATGCATTCATTCAGCTGTTAAACATAAAATAAGGCAATACACTACAATTAAATTAAAGAAACCTCATCTGTCCTCACACTGAACAAAATGGTGAATTCCACACATTATTATTAAATAGCATCGGAAGAAACACACATTCCTGAAAGCCATGAAAGGGCTTGATATTCCACTTTAATGTCCCACTTTTATCCTCATGCGACACGTTTTTCAGTGACTCAGGAACTCAACCGGAGTTTAATGTTAAGATATTGTCTTATTTGTTATGTTTATTGCATTTCGAGTGTAAAGGGTGACCTTTGATGCTTCCTTGTGCAGGTTAGGGTCGGTCTACGGGCGGCACAAGACATATTCGTTACATTTTCTTGCACAAAGAGATTTCAGTCTGCTCATTTTGATCTCCTTTCAGGATCAGCTGTTTTACAAGTTACATGTTTACAAGCAGGTACGCAACTATTCAGCCGTACATCTTTGAACAGCAGAAGTGGAGCCTCCTGCACAACCAACAAGATCGCAGCAAGTGATTTCTGAATAGCTAGCCAAAAATAACATACTTGTACAGCGCATACAGCGGTAAAACCAGTTGATCAAACTCCTGGAGCTCAGTTTGGGTTGCTCGGTGACGGCTGGGCTTGCGAGGTAGGGTTGCTAGGTAACGGGAAATCCCTGCTAATTTGGATGTTTCACTCCAGAGGTTTTTGAAACGGGTCATTTTCCAGACACCAAAAAATATTAATTTATTGCCTAAAACTAACTGTGTTGGTTTTTTAAAGCATTTTGGCTGATTTTAGAAGCAGAAGTATAATTTTGCAGAATGCGTGCCCTTGAAAGGAAGCTGCTGTTCATAATGTTTTTTTATACAAGTATCTAGACATCAAACTATTTCTTTATGAGAAAAGTAACTATAAATTTATTCCAAAATGGAGATAAAAAAAGAACGAGAATCCTAAATATTTCCGGACACCTTCCTGCTGCCTTGCTCAGTGGACCTTCAGCCTGACAGGATATGGGCCTTGCTCACAGGGAATAGCTGTATTTTCCCTCACGGACACGAATGCCAGGCAGGAACTTGGATTTGACCTGTCTTTCTTCACAAACATGGCAGCTATGCTTCCTCCTCGAGGGAGGAGAAACAAAAATATTGCACAGCGCACGAGGAGAAGAGGCCAAATTCAAGGGGTTGGTGATGTCAGAACATCTGCTTGCGGGAAGACCATAAAAAGGTCTGACAGGTAGATCGTGATGATCTGAGGTCACGAACTCCAGCTGGGAGAGCTGTGCTGTTCCATTAGCGTCTCAGCTGGGACAGGTTGGAGACAGAGTCCGGGGGAGGGCTGCTGCTGCAGCTTTTCGGCCAATAGATATTGACATTTCATTGAAGGAGGCTCTCGCCAAAGCAGAGCTAATCTGTAAAAACAAACACGGATGTTGCTGACAGCCTCCGCCTAGCTTCATCAGTCCAAAGATATTTAGTCATCAACAAGATTCACAACTGCCAGAAATTACAATTTTGCTTCCCTTGACAGTTTGCAAGGAGGAGTTTGATTGTTCCAAACTGAAATGCAAAGTGACAAACTAAAATACATGCACACGGGCAAATGAAATTGGAAGCATAAGAGCCACAGATGTGTTTCTATGATGAGAAGTTAAACGCCCAGTGCGTTTAGGATGAGGTGCTCGCCTTCCCCATCGCAGGAAAGGCAAACAGAGGCTGACCGAGCGCAGTGTTCTCGCCGCTCTGCAACCAGAGCCCTTTGGCTTATTTATTCACATGGCTGTTTGTTTATTGAAGCAGAAGGCACAGCTTTCTTCATCTCCTCAGAAAGACACAGTAAAAGGTAGCGCAGCGCGGTACAGAGCGAGCTCTGTCCCAAAATGGACGCTCGAGAAATCGAAGGCGACAAACACAATGTTGTTTACGTCTGACAGGTTGTGGAAATACTTGGAGCGATTCTCCCCCCTCCACATCGGCACCAAACAGATCTCAAGATGGAGCAGATTTCACGTAGCTCGGATTTCACGTAGCATGATGGAGAGATGATAGGGAGGGGGCTTTGCAGGTCATGTCACAGGTCACTACCAATGTGTTGTGACAAACCATTCAAACAAGAAAAAAGAAGGAACTTCTTCTCAGCAATTGAGATTTATGCTACATTTCTTTAGGTCTCTAAATAAGCCATGAGTGAGACGATCCACGTGGTTCCCACAGGATTTCCGTTCATATCTCAGCTTTTCCAGAGTCAGTTTTCAATGTTTTATTGCTTGGGCTAACTAGTTAATCAGAGATAAATATGTTTGTGTAGGTAGGTTTTATTATTTTCCCACAGGTCCTGAAACTACAAGGTGTCTCAGATTTTAACCGTGTTAAAGGGGAAGTGCACAGTCTTGTAAAAGGTTTTTGGGCACTTGAGTGAGCAAAACCTCTAGAATATTGAAAAATGTGTACGAGATCGTCCAAGATCAAAGAATCCATTAAGCGTAACTGTATAAAGGTGGGAAAAAAAGCATCAGACATCACAGAAATAAACAGATCTTCAATTTTCAAACATGTTTGTTGATTTTGTGAGCCAAAAATGTAAATGAAAATATCAGAAAAGGTGGAAAAAGAGTCAAAATAATAGTCATCTTTTAAGCACAAATTATTTTAAGCAAATGTTTATTTTTCCAAAAACATTGACAAAATTTTCATTTTTCCAAAAATATCCAAACTTGGAAAAATGATCAAATCAAATTTCATGTTTTCTAGACTTTTAAGAAAAGTGAGCCTTTACTTCTACTTTATTTTAAATTGTAACACGATGACAAGCAGAGAAACTTTCCAACATGAATGTGAGGCAGTTCAAAAACTAACACTGCTTCTCACAAGCAATCAAAATATCAAGATCAATGTTTTTAGCTCACAAGCTAAGTCGATAGCTGCTACACAATAACCTGATGTTTTTTAAAGTCTGTATTTGTTCATATTTCTAGTAGGAAAAAAATACAACAGTCCAACCGAATGCGATGCTTGCTGAGTTATGCCCTTCAGCATCTGCCAAGCGTCGACTCTCCTTCTTTTGCAGAAGTTCTAAGAAAACTCAAATGTTCCAGTGGCCACTCTTCAATTTGCAGTCCAGATTTTATTCCCAAATATCTAAAGGTCACATTTTTGCAACTTGTTAATAGCCTCATAAATTTCTCTTCCCCATCCTGCCCCTACACACACAGGAAAAGACAACAGCGGCCTGACAGAGTCGGAGCTTCCGCCAAGTGTTGACCCTCCTGGGATGGAGGGCAGCTACCTGAACCTGAAGGAGCCCGTTGTGAAGGGGCCAAGCGAGCGACCGGGGTCCGACCTTTCCAGCCCGCTGGAGAAAAGCGAGGCGGAGAGCAACAAAGGCAAGAAGAGACGCAACCGCACGACCTTCACCAGCTACCAGCTGGAAGAGCTGGAGAAAGTTTTCCAGAAGACGCACTACCCAGACGTTTACGCTCGCGAGCAACTGGCGCTGAGGACGGACCTGACAGAGGCTCGGGTTCAGGTGAGAGTGAAAAAGAAATTTTCCCCAAGCAATTTCAGTCTCCCTGGACTGAAGTCACCATTTTGTGTTTCCAAAAAGCCTTGGTAACACTCGGTACAGACCACATTTTCCCACAACTCGGAGATTAGTTGGCACCTTGCAGAACTTATAACAGACTTTACCATAAATTTCTATGATTACCTCATAGAAATTTGGCAGGTACTTTGCAAATATTTGCAAGGATATTTCCAGAAACTGATGAGGTATTTTCCTGCAGCTTTCCGGGTACTTCATCCGACCCACTAATTTATTTTTCTGCATCTTTCCAGAACCAAGCAGGTATTTTAGTTTATCGCGATTGAGACAAAAGGAAAGTCTTTGAACGTTTGAGGGAATTATGAACGTTTTAAGTGTCAAAAAATATCCTCCAAGTTCCTGGAAAAGTACCAGAATTACTTGTGAGTCGTTGTTTTATTTACTGCTACCAACATTTGTACTGCAGTGCAACTGAGATTTTTTAACTTTTTGTGAGAAATTTAAAGTTTTCAGATGGAAAAAAATTATGCATTTTTTTTTAATGGCATTAACTGCAGCTACGTTGTCAGCATGCTGAGTAATTATTGAAACAAGATGGAAATTAAGTTCCACTTAAAATAAATACTTTCTAAAAGTATTTTATCACCAATATATAATTTATTTTCAAGAGGAATAAACAAAAGGAGACAAATTTAGGAATTTAACAACATTCTCAAAAGAACATGCTATTCATGTTAGACTAGGAAATAGAAAATTAGCTAATTAAAACATTTAAAGCTCTTGGAAATGTGGAAAATGAGCCTGGACAACGATACCTGTTGGATTATAAAAAGTAAAAGTCTTTTTCAAATCTGTTACCAAACTTCAGCTGAAAATCAACAGTTTATCTGAAAGTAAACATGTTTTCTTCCCGGAGCCGTTTGTTCTTTTTTTACAACTTTCAAAGTTGTAAAAAACTTTGAAAACATAAAAATCATGTTTTCAAATCCAACCAGATTGCTCTGTTGTCAAAGCCGGATCAGCTTCAAACTACGGCGCCCCCTAGGGGTCACGGAGGCTTTTCTTTCTTCTGCGTTTCTGATCAGTTCATGCAGCATAACTGAAGTGTTTCTTCCGGTGGCCGCCGTACTTTCTGCTATAGTACGAGGTTTTCGTAAAGTTTTTCCATGCTCCTCCTTTGTGCGATATCTGAAGTTTTATATTTTGTTCTTTCGGAGAGAAATGCAGCACAAACCTTTGTGCGAAAACAAAACGCTCTTTATATCTCAGAATGGATGGAAACAGAAACTCTCCATCAGGGTTAGGGCTTCAGTTTTGATTGCGTCTTTTTGTCTGAGTGGTTAATAAAGAGCCGTTTGCATGTGCCGTTCCATCGCAACCTCACACAAACATGCAGTGAATTAATCCATTTCCAATTAGTTTTTTGCACCAAAGAGTTAAAAATTGTGTTCACATTTGCAATTTTTAAACTGACATTTGTGATCATCTACAAAATAGACGATAGACGCTTATTGCAAGGGAACGCAAGATTTATTAAAAGAAAAATGTCCCTATGTCCCCTTGGGGCCTCCGTATTAAATAGATTAAGCTAAGAGAGAAAACCTTACAGAAACCTTTCTGGACTCTCACTGGAGCCTCAGATGATTAAAACAAGCACCAGGCCAGCAAACTTGAAATATGCGCCTGTTTGCTAATTGAAAATGTCAGGATGGTTTCATGTAGCAGAAAAGAACAAACTAACCACTATGTTTAGGTTATATATATCTGAACAAAAGGGTTGCTGTGTTACCAGGTCAGCTCGGTTTTGGCATGTAGATTCGAAACAGTCTTTTCCTTTATGACGTCAAATTTAAATATGACTGTTTGTCACAATAACAAGAGGTCATAGAAGGAGGACCGCATCGTAAAAAACACAGAAGTTTATTTTTGTAAAGTATTTTTGTAAAGTTTCTAATGCCAAAATCTTAGTACACTGAAAAAAAAGCACAATCTAACTTACAAGAAACTTTTCAGAAAGATATAGGAGCTTGTTTAAGTCGATATTTTCTTAATGTTGATGAAAAAGTTCCACTGGTAGATTATTTCATTTGAAACAAAACATTCTTCTCATGTTATAAGTGAAATAACCTGCCAGTAAAACTAGCACTTTTTTTTTAAAATCAATATTAAGAAATAATTGACTCTAATTAAGCTCCTATGTCTTGCTGAAAATTTACATATGTTAGTTTTATCGTATTTGAATTGTCCTCAGACATTTGCACCGGAATCTAGACCAAAAATACTTTGTAAAGTTTTGTATTTTTGCAGTGCAAGTCCCAGAATTGGTCAGTGGTTTTGCTCCTGTCCACAGAAGATTGTCGCTTGAAAGCTGAAGCGTCTCTTGCTGCATAGTTGTTGTTTGAATGCTGATAATCGCTCCTGATCCGACAGAAAACACTGAGAGACTTAAGTCTGGCACGTTGACAGAGATTGTTTTGATCAGCAGAACAGCGAGGCCTATTGTTTTAAATCTCTCTTTCCCCCTGCCAGGTTTAGATCAGAGCATCGGGTGGGTGGGACCGGGGGAAGACTCTGCTCATTGCACTTACACGGTGCAGACTTCACATGAAGGTCAGAGGCCAAGGGTTTCTCTGCAGCAACTACCACGTTCAAACCACTTCACCGCTCCGCTCTGGAGGCACGCAAGGAAAACACATGGAAAGTCATCAAAGCCGTTTGGCATGGATATAAAAGACACTCCGAGATGCCAGTTTCAATTTCCACGCACAGCCTGAGACACAGTCAGGGACGGAGGAACCTGGCCTGGCCCTCGCGGTGGTACAGTAAAATAAGCACGGTTTCATAGGCCGTCCGCTCCCCAGATGAATATGATTAAGTTTTTCATCTCACGCAGCAGAGTGGCTGTGAGGTTTGACCCAAACTTCTAAAAACAAAAAAAAAACAAAAAAAACACAGGCCCCGAATATGCGTGCAATCAAGACTAAAACGCCACAATTTTCACTGAAGGTCCACGGAGACAAAGTCCAGGGATGTTGAATCGCTGAGGACTGCGGGGCGCTCGGAGCGCGCCAAGCAACCGGAGAATCTGTTTCATCTCCAGCAGAACAGCAATTGGAACGAACACTACAGATGTTCGGAGCCTAAACGCCACCATTAGGGTCCTTCGGTTTCATCCTCAGTTTGGTGATGAATGTCTTCATAAAGTCTTGCTGCAGCTCTCTGTAATCACTCATGTGACTTTTTGCTGCCACCAGTTTGGTACAATTGGCTCAGAGCCTCGGTCTTGGACTTCACCCCTGCTGCCCATGTTTTAATGGAACCGGGGGGCCGAATGTGTGTGTGTGTGTGTGTGTGAGTAAGTGAGTGAGGCACTCTATCAATTGCAGTGGACCTGGATGACAGAGATGAGGTGAGACGGCTGGACTTCAAAGCTGCTTTTGTAGCTGGAGACTCTGCCCTCCCTTTCTCCGTCTTCCTCTCTCGCTCTCTGCCTGCTGGCTCTGGAGCATAAATAAAGCTCCATAATGACTCTGTAAGCTGCATTTTGCTGTCAGCGTCTTTAGCAATTACTGTATCACCGCCAAGCACTTTGAGCTCCAAGAATACCGAGTCACCTTCCTTGCAGATGTCTGCTAAATAATACAAACAAAAGTAGTAAGCGTTTGCAGTCGGAAGGTTTCACCCTCGTGGGCGAGTTGTTTAGGACACAGGTACTAAAGCTGCATGAGGTAAAGAGCAGGGATTTAAAACATTTCTGATTTTATTGCACTGAATTGTTTTAAACATTCAAATCATTTCTTAGTTCGACAAAAATAACCGAGACAAACACAAAATGCTGTTTTTAAGTTCTGATTTTGATTATTGAAAGGGGAAAAACCTTCTCGGCCAACATGGATCAATGTGGAAAAAGTCATTTCCCCCCTTTCTTAAAGTGAATCAAGCATGAGCTACCACATGTAAGAAGCTAACTTCTGTTTCACTGGCTACAGTAAAATGTCTGACATGAAATTGGTGGAAAATCTCAGAATCAACGATTTAAACATAAATTAAAAGCAAAGCCGCTGACATCTATCGACCTGGAAAGGGTTGAAGTCATTTCAAAGGATCGGGACTCTAGTAGACCACATTGACGACTCCTGCAGGAGTTCTGAGGAACCCAGATCCATGTCTGAAGCACCGTAGGACTCGCTAACCGCAGTCCACGGTTCACCAATAAAAACGGTTCTGCAATAAGAAAGAAATGGGGAAAAATTACAACCTGGGGAGAGTTTCTAGGTGAAAACCTCTGCTGACACAAAATGAACAAAATGGTGCGTCTGATGTTTGTCACAAAACGTCCTGATGATGGCGCTGCGTGGACACGACAAACTTGGAAGGTTCAGAAAAAGCCTCATAAAGTCAAAGGTGGTTTTTGTCGCGTTACGTTCTGGAACAATCCTGAAAAGGAAAACGTACGGCAAGCAGTTTGTGACTTTAACCTCAAGCGCATTTGGGTTCTGCAGCAGGTAGATATAAAGATACGTAAAGAAATCTGTAAGCTCACATCAGTGTGTTGCAACATGTTGTACAGAAATAAATCTGTCAAAAATCAGTCTCTTTATCTCCATTTCAGTTTGTAGGATTTACTGTTTTCCTTTAAACTCAGCAAGCGCCATAAAAAAATCATTTCTAAACTAAATATATTTCAAATCAGCCAAGTATATTTACTCTTAAACAAGGGAATAAAAGAAAAACAACTGCAATCAGGGATTTGAGTTATTGTTTATCGAGTTATTGTTGAAATAGACACATCGTTTCATTCAGATTTATAATAAAAAAAAGAAGATTAAAGATTAAAATGTTTAATAAATTGATTAAATTAAGAGTTAATCAATCTTCCAGAGATTTAACATTAATATGCAAAGAGAAATTCAAGTTGTTAGCATTCAACAGCAGAACCAAGACAACTCAACATGGAAAAGAAAGAGACTTCCTGAAATGCAACCAGCTGCAAACGCAACATTCAAAGGTTCAGAAAAAATCATTCACAAAAAAAAATGGTGTCATATTTTTGACACTGGTTTTGTTTTAAGATTGTAAAGGTTTGCTTAGCTGCAGACCAACTAATCTGGATTTATTCCAAATGAAAACACCACGGTAATTATCTTCTGCAGGTATTAAATCAACTACTTATAACTTTTCAATAAAACTTTCCCTGAAAATGTGCAAACTTTCCCCTTCAGCAGTGAAATGATCAGACTAAAGGATCGTAAATCTAGGCGACAATGACAAGCCAAGGAAACAAATGACTTCTGTCTTTTTCAAAGTATTTTGGTTGTTTCTTTGTTTAAGCGAAATTCTGAAAAACATTTCACTCTAAAGTTCAAAAAGCAGTTTCTAAAAGCGTTGTCAGAAAGTCCAGCTTAAAAATATTTAAGAGTGTGTAGGAAGGGGACCTTGGTTTGTGTGTGTGTGCAGACGAGAGCGCCCCAGTCTGCCGCTCTCGTCTGCACGCTTCCCAGAGGTCGAGAAGGTTAGGCGTGGAGAAGCCGAGGGCTTAGGCGTCAGGAAATTAAACATGAAATGAAAACAAGCCCCAGTTTGAACATTCTCCCATCTCACTTTCCAATATCCCCACTTCCCTTGGTCGACTTAAAAGGGAGGTGGGAGGAAAGCGACATTTGGAAAGAGGGACGAGGTCAGCGTTACGGAGGCCGGGGTGTTGAGGGACAGAAGAGGATGAGCTTCAGCAGAGGAGGGGCAGCGCTGCAAAGAGAACAGCATGAAAAAAGAAGCGCTTTATCTTGATTTGTTGCAATTAAGATGACGGCTCGATAAACCAAGAATGGTTTATCTCTGGAGGGGAAAGTCGGCGTTTGAGATATTAATCTTTGAAAGGCATCATCTTTTCTCAGAGCAAATGAAATGCAGCCTGCATGTTCCGACCCAAGGGATGCTCAGTGCAACATTAGCACTTCAGGTTGAAAAAACATCGTTGATATGGAACTTGGCTAAGAAAAGAGAGCAATAAATTTGATAAATATGCACCTTTTCCCAGTTTTTCCTCCTATATCTCTGAAAACAAATCCACTGTGAGCAGACATCAGTCCAAACTCGCCGCCGTCACGTGGAAACCTGTGACGTAATAAGCTCATGTAATTCAAGTCTCACCGACAGGAAGACATGGAAAGCAATAATAGACTCCGGAGGGAACATCAAGGCAGAGACGAAGAAATGACAACGAGCAACGACTTCAATTCAAAAATACTTCATTAATCCCAAATGGAAATTAAATGTTGTTGCAACTCAATAATTTAGATTCTTCAATTTCCCTGAATTCACACCACATGATTTAAGTCACCATGTCATAAACAGCGTTTCCCTTCACACCGGAGCAGCGATAAAAACGCACAAAACCAGAGACGCTAGCCAGTTTTTCCATGCTAGGCTACATGACGGCGCGCCGTTGTCTCCATGGTTACCAACGGTTAGACCTTCTCCATCAATACAAAATATTTGACATCTTTCTAATCATGCTTACTTGTAAAGTAAATAAACAATCTTCTTACCTTGTAAAAAGTGTTTGCTGCAAATTTGTGATTATACCAAGAGCTGATCAATCGTTATGATTAACAGCTGATCAATCGTTATGATTAA
>VMRN01000086.1:611701-712570 GCA_010277015.1 Poeciliopsis turrubarensis | reverse complement strand
AGCTGATCAATCGTTATGATTAACAGCTGATCAATCGTTATGATTAACAGCTGATCAATCGTTATGATTAAAGTGGGAAGTTTGGTTTGCATCCTTGCCTCTTTTTCCTCCAGCCTGAACCTTCCTGTTGCTTCTCAGTCACCAGCTGAGCTGAGAAATGTTATAATTTGATGCCCTTCATATCTGTCACAAATATAAAAAGACGTCATATCAGCCATATGTGATCTGATCTGCCCCTGAAGAAAAAGATATTTTGCACATGTTGAGGTTCCTGTGGTTGACGTAGTGTCATCTCGTCAGAAACCCCTTTGCACGCTGCAAAAAACGACATTTTACCAAGTAATTTTGGTTTAGTTTCGAGTGCAAATGTCTTCGTAAACTTGGAATGGGTTAAATGAACTTTTCAGCAAGATGCATAGCCTTGTTGTAAGTGAATAATTTCTCAATATTGATATAAATGTACCGGTTCCATTAGCAGATAAATTAAATGTCTAACATGTAAGTTAGTGTCGTCTTATTTCAAAACTAGCAAGACAGTTGGACCAGAAACTAGACCAAAAATACTTGGTAGGATTTTCACATCCTGCAAATTCACAGCTCAGCTCTGCCTCTTAACCCCGATGTGCATTTCTTTACCAAGAGAAATGATGACAGTGAGAAAAACATGGGTGGCTGGGTGGGGAGTGGTGGCATATAAAGGGAATAACTGAGGGAAAATTGCATGTCAGGGACTCTGAAAACCACAAGCTGATTGGGCTGGGAATCAACCCACAATACGAGTTCAAGCCCCCGCGCCAGAGCGAGATTACGCTCTCTCTCTCGCTCTCTCTCTCTCTCTCTCTGTCTCTCTCGCTCTCTCTTTCTCTCGGGTCTTTGAAGATGTTTCCACTTTTCTCTCGGGAGGATTCGATTCAGACAACCAACAAATAGACGCAAACAAACATGTGGAGACTCGTACTGCCCTCTCCTCTTCAATTCAGCTCGAGTTCAATGAAATGGAAAAAAATCTCATGATGTTTATCAAACAAAGCTTCAAAAATAACTGTGTACATTTTTTTTTTTTTTACTATTTATTGCAGATCAGCGTTTCCCCAGTGTATAAAAAGCCTGACTTCACTTGTGTCCCCTTGAGGCTTAGATTGCTTATTTATTAAGGTTTTGTTTTTAATGTTTGCATTTTTTAGGACTTTATAGTTGGAGTACAGATATTAATCCTTCTATCTTCCTATAACAAATACTTATAAAGAGATATTTTCAAATTTCTGTCAACTTTAAACATTTTTTAACTCAAAAACAGTTTGAGCCGCGGGATGGATGACAGTCCAGGGCCCCAACCACCGGGCTAAGAAACGCTTAGCGTCCTTTTTAGAGACGCCATCTAGGAAGTAAAAGCTTTCCTCATAAGTCAGAAGAATAAACGACGCGTTTGTCTGTCTGTGCAGCCGATTGTGCAGAATCCTAGGAGTGAAATCAAATAAACAAAACCTTTATAGACCAACAGATGTTTGTTGTTTTGACGTCCATCATGGCGGAGTGGGCGGAGTTCTGCAGAACGTCAAATGCTTTCAACTCAATGCATTAAGGGTCTAAACTTGCATAGGTTTGTTAAACAAAAAAAGAAGCTTTTCTGTGGATAATGGTCCAAAGTTGAAGCCCTGAGCAGCAGTAGGTAAAGAGGAGAAGGAGCAGACTCAGATATATTCATATTAAAGGGATGCCTTGTCCTCAAACTTCAAAATGTGCTACTTTTCAGGGACCGGTAGCTCCGCAAAACTCCATTCTGATCACCAAACCCATCTGTTCTCTGAATGGACTGTTAAAGTTGAGATATGAAGCGACAGGAACCAATCAGCTGAGAAGAAGAAGCTCCCCGCCATCATTTATGTGAGCTGATTCAAACTGCAACCCAAATAACAGAACTTGAGTGAAGAGTTTTATACGTTGTCTTTGGTGAACAGCCTTTGTCAAAAGGACATTTCTGGCCCGTTTTTATGCTCACATCAGTTCTTATCTATGGGCACAAAGCGAAGATTCTCAGGCATTTTGCTTTGCAAGCTGGCAAAGTGTTTCTACAGCCACACGTTCTGATTTACAATCACAAAATCTTTCACATAAAGACATTCCTTTCCACAGATGCACAAAGCAGAATTTCTCAGGCTTTTTATTTTGCGACTCTTGCAGTTTGATTTACACGCGCAAAATAAAAAGCACTGGAATTTACGCCAACAGCACAAACAGACACATTCTTTAATTTATCTCTATAACATGAATGTTATATTTACACTTTTTAGCACGCACCGTTCACTGACCCCAGTATTTATTTATCAGGCGCATTTCTGACAGATTCAGTCAGAGAATGTGTGTTTTCATTAACCATAGAACTGTGCAAACTGAAATTATGACGTGAAATAAAACGGAAACGAAGCAGCATTTTAAAAAATCGCTGCACTAAGACAGGGTGGTTTATCACTAGAATCAAAGTAGATGGGGGTTTTTTTGCAAAACTTTCTTTTTTTTGCATGACGTAATCAACAACTGGATGTTACTACTGGCGGAAACATGGAAGAAGACAACAGGAAGTAGTAGGAGGATGATGGTTTGTTTGTTTTGTGCAGTGAGATATTTGCTCTTGAAAATAGACCAAAATTTATTGGTAAGATTTTGTGTTTTTGCAGTGAACACATCAAACTGCCACACTAAAGAGTCTTTCTGAGGAATTAGCTCAACCTGCCAATATTTTTATATATTTTGGAGCACAACAAATTCTTCCTAAACTAAGTAGTTATGCTTGAATGCAAGGCTAAGACATTTGGCGGCGTGTTGCTGAAAGCAACCTTTTTAAAATCTATTGATCCAGAAGACAAGATCAAACCTGCCTAAAGTAAAATAAACAGAGATTATTAGTTAATCTGTCTCTGGGCCGACTTTTGACCATGTTGGTCAAAAGTTCAGGACTTGTTTCATGGGCTGCACCAAGGGATTCCCTGTGCTGACATGTGGGAGAGAGCACACCTTTCTGAGAGTGATTTATGAACAGCTGCAGCCCCAGATGTGGATCTGTCGACGCTGGCAGCATGAAGGGAGGCAGACGGCTTTGTATCAAAGGGAGGAGCTGAAACGCACTGCACTGGGGGAGACTCACCATTTTCACATCAATAGTCCAGTGTGGACAGCACTTTAAAGACATGTCAAGTCCCAAAAAGACTTTCATGTGTAGCGCAATTTATTTTCTTTCCCATGTTCAATACGCTCAGATTCTTTT
The DNA here is from genome assembly GCA_010277015.1 of Poeciliopsis turrubarensis. Taxonomy (NCBI): domain Eukaryota; kingdom Metazoa; phylum Chordata; class Actinopteri; order Cyprinodontiformes; family Poeciliidae; genus Poeciliopsis; species Poeciliopsis turrubarensis. The sequence goes on along the minus strand of VMRN01000086.1, from coordinate 709,308 downwards.
AATACTCTGACTAGATGAACAAACGGCCCAGTTTTTAGCAATAACTTCAGTAGAAATGTGTAAAATGGTTGTCGATTTGTTTTTAATTGACATCCGCTGTTCTGATGGATTGCCTTCTTCTTCTTCTTCTTCTTCTTCTTCTTTGCAGGTGTGGTTTCAGAATCGCAGAGCCAAGTGGAGGAAGAGAGAACGTTTTGGCCAGATGCAACAAGTGCGCACACACTTTTCCACCGCTTACGAACTTCCACTTCTCACTCGACCGGAAAACTACGCACAGGTAAGGATCTCCAAGGTGCAGATACAGTCAAAGATCGCTACGAAATCCCGACTGAAGCGTGTTCTAGACCCACATGTGAGACTGGTATCTGCAGGGGACTCATTCTCTTTATGTGGCCCTCCAGACTCCAAATCACATCAATAAGTCCCTCCAAATTTCACAAATCTGCAAAATTCACACAAAATCAAAAGATTCCTGCAATATTTTCAGATTTTACTGCAAAATTTTCTCATAATTGGCCCAAAACATTGGGCTTAAGTGACTCGGCTTTATCTGTCTGTAATCGATACGGCGATTAGGAAAAAGTCACATTTAATGTCATAAATTCGCTCAAGTATTGAGAAAATTCTTTAAATGTTTCTAAATTAGCATCACAAAATCTGTAATTTTGATTTAAAAAACAAAAATCACAAAAACAATCCAAATCCTGGAAGAGATGTTTGATATTATTTTAATTTATTAAACGCTGAAACAAAAAGCTGATATGATATTTTAACAGTTTAATTAATTCAATCAATGGATTCTGACACAACTGGCCCTTTAAGAACATTCAGAGTTTTGACATGGCCCAAAATGAACATTTGTTTTTTAATCATATTTTTTTAATGAATTTTAAAATATAATTAAACTGTTAAATATTAAATCTTTCTCTGCATTTAATTTGTATTACCTAAGTCCAGATGTTTAACATCTTTTCACATTGATGTCATTTGGCACCAATAAAAACTGATTTGATTTGACCGATAAAATAATATTTAACCCTTTCATGCATGCTGGTCACTGCAGTGGACAGCTGTCTAAAAGCCGTTTTCTTCTGCTTCTTGTGTGTTTTTGTGTTATGAATGCACACAGATCACTGAAGCGGACTCTAATGCATCATAAAATACACTAGAAAACTTCTGCAAAGGCAAGAAATTATTTTTGTTAAATCCAATATGACCGACAGACAAAAAAAAGCGTGCAAACTACCGTGCTTCTACTGCCGTCTAGTACAGGTAAAAAATATATTGTGACATCAAATAACCCCTAAAGAACAAAACTGCTGATGTAGTTTTTTCAAATAACAACTTTGTATTTGGATAAAATTACAATTGATCTCCTAAAAGAAGTTTTTTTCTTTTTATGTCTCAAGAAAATCCAAAACAAATTTGATGCATGAAAGAATTAAGTCCACAATTGTTATCTTGAAGTTCTATTTTGTGGCCATTTGAGGTCTAGAGGGCCACAAAAGTAGCTTTTGTGTGCCAGATTTGGCCCGCGGACCTCGAGTTGGGCACCTCTTCTGCACAGGAACCATTTGAAATCTTAATAATATGAACCTCAGTTTGTTTTTGCTCTGTTTTGTTTTTGCATCTGGTTTGTTTTTCACTCTTTCTGGCTCCCAGTGAATCAGATGCTTTCATCTGAACTCAGCAGCAAGTCATTGACTAAAAACTGACGGAGACAAATGTAGCGTCTCTCTCTTTACTGGAGCAGTTTGTCCACATTGAAATCCTCACCATGTTTCTGTATGTTTATGTAAATAACAGGCAGAGCAAATAGCTTTGTATTTAAAAAGACCAAAACTTCCTTCCTTCTGCAGGAAGAAAATGCTGTTTGCTGAAAACGTGAGGAAAAAGTGGGAAAAAAGCAGCAAACTTCACAAACTCAGGTCAATAAACAATCCTCTAAAAAATAAAGAGGCAGGGTTGAATAGAGTATTTACAAAAAATACAGAATCTGACATGTTTTTAGTTTGAAACATTCTTCAAGAGACGAATCCTGCAGCAACAAAATTATTTAGAAAGGCCATTCTGACATTATTTGACATGTCCGGTGTTATTCTTAAGCATTTGAATAATAAAATATGATTAATGTTAAAGCAAATCTCCATCTCTTCGATCATAACCGTATCTGCTGTGTTTGTGGCTCGATTGAAGTCGACCGTTTCCAACTCCTGGACTTTTCTGCCTTTTGCTCCTGCAGGTATTTGTGGACCCAGAACAGGAGAAAAGAAAGTAAAGGAGCCCAAAATGTCTTTATTCTGAGTCTATCTGGACTGGCACAGATTTGGGAAAGTACCACCTTAATGAAAGATTTATTGCGCGGTTAGTAGCAAAAGTTTATTAGTCAGTTTTTGCCCCAGAGACTCAATTTATTGATCAATTTCATTCCTGATTCATGGCAGCCATGTTAGTCCACTTCAATCGAACTCCAGGTCTTTAGTCTGTAAAGTCTGGTTCGTTCTGGAAGCGTAAGTGAGAAATCCAACTCTGATGCGGAGCCAGAAAGCCGAAGCTGGTGGTGCACGTGAAGGTCTCAGCTTGTTTCCATACGTGGATAAAAGCGGACCAGAGAACCGCTCCAACGGCAGAGAGCGACTACAGCGCAGGGCATTCTGGGTAAATACAAAAAACCAAAGCGCAGCTCTACGGCACGCGAGCGCAATCTCATGCTCGTGGCGTTTTAAGACGAGCTGAACGAGTCTTCAGAGGGTGACAGAGGCGGTAAGAACCCAGCTGTGTTGACCAGCCTGAATACTAAAAGTAAGTTACGAGTTTGGCTCTGTGAATGAGTTTAGGGTCTGGTTCTGCCACCACAATGAGGATAAAAAAAAGCCAAGCAACAAATCCCATGTTTGTAGATTGTTGTCTGAATTTATGACCAGTAAAACCAGACCGTAATCCCAGCTACTTTCCCTCCAGATCCAGAACCCTTCGTGGATCGGGAGCAGCAGTGCAGCCTCCCCGGTGCCGGGCTGCGTGGTGCCGTGCGACTCCGTCCCGTCCTGCATGCCGCCACACCCTCACGCTCCCGGAGGCGTCTCCGACTTCCTGGGCGTGCCCAGTCCAGGCGGCAGCCACATGGGACAGACACACATGGGCAGCCTGTTCGGGGGCGCCGGGATCAGCGGGGGGATCAACGGCTACGACCTCAACGTTGATCCCGATCGCAAGTCGTCCAGCATCGCCGCGCTGCGGATGAAGGCCAAGGAACACAGCGCGGCCATCTCCTGGGCGACATGATGGGGTTCCGGCCCGGTCCCCGCGACGGCCTCGTCTCCGGAGCCGCCGTCAGTGAGCACTGAGAAGGACGAGAGGGGTTTTCCTGAGAGCACTAATGATAACACAAGTCAGATGAAGAGGGGGAGACGGAGGAGATAAGAGGGGCCAGAACAGCAAGCCAGATAACCGTGACCAGGAATATTCTGCATTCAGACAGAAATGCAGCTGTGCGACTTTAGAGAAAGAAAAATAACCAGCAATTATTCACATTCCTGATAAAGACGCATAAAGTGCCTTAAAATAACAACATTTCTCACTGTGGTGTCTTAATCTCACTCTGAAGACTCAACAATGTTAAGAAACAAGCTTTAACCAAAATCATCAATTCCTTTTACAGCAGCTGCATTGCATAAAAGCAACTTTTTTTAGCTTCACATCATGTTATAATGTTCATCACAAACATACCTGGAGCGTCGCCTTGAATTTTCCAGGCATGTCTGAGAAATCCTTCAATCTCCATGGCAACCATTCAGGTGTACAAACGCCTGGGTGGACTAAGCTCCGCCCTCGAGAACGTAGCTCCTCCTATGAGCTGCAGTTTCAGATCTTCCGAAACTCAGCTCCTTCAGACTAGCCAGCAGCAATTAGCAAACACCTGGCGGAACTGCATTTCTGCTGCGCTCAGTGAAACGCCGATAAAAACGTTGTTAAAGGGTTAATAGAGGAGCCATGTTGTGATAACTTCCTGAAGGCGGAGCTTCAGAAAGAGCAGAAGCTTTTTAAAGAGACAGAAGCCCAATTTCACATTCTGTATTTTTATAACAACTCAAAGAAACATAGTTTCTTTGATTGTGCTTTATAATTGCCTGGAAAATACACAACATGTAATTGAACTAGTCGGTGGCAGGAGATGATGAAAAGATTTGGTGTAAAACAAATAATGAAAAAAGTGTCTCATGCCTGTATTTCTGTTCCAGTGTCACAGACTCTTTGAAAGCTGATATAGTTCACCAGAAAACGCCAACTGGGTCATGATTGGACCTTTTAACAAGATAATGATCCATAAGCAGAGGTCAGTTCACATTGAACTGGTTCACCGGACAGAATCAACCACCTAATATGAACTAAATCATAAAAGAAAACCTCAGAAAATCTTACGCTCCAACCTTGTGAATGTAAATAAAAAGATAAATATGTTTTTTCTAACTTGGATTAATGTCTTTAAGTCAAAGACTGGATTTTTCAGTGTGAGATTGTGCTACTGCAGTGAAAATGAATTCATTTTAAGACTTAAGTACGTCTTTACAGGAGCACATAATTCCTTGATCTCTCAGTTTTACTCCCTTTAAACCATAATAAAACATCAGATCACAGCCGTTTAAGGTTCATGTAGCTTTTTTCCTTCTCTATATTTCCACTGCAGCCGTCCTGCTGCACTCATAAAGGATGCCTCTTCAGTCTCTCTCCTCAGGCTGCGTAAGCCTGTTTAAGTGTGTTTCTAAACAAAGCTGTCATTTTGTAAGCTGTCTGAGAACAAGTCCGCTCACTGTGAGCATTCCCAGACGCACGCACTGCGTGGACAGTTTACATCCTGTCACTTTCCATCGCAAACTGCAATTATGACAGAAAACAATCATTTAGCCCCAGCCTGTTGCTGGGAGTTCATCTCCCTGCAGAGAAGGGCAAAGGTTTAGCGCAGTGAGGTGAAGGCAATCAAACTGGAAACAGAAATGGTGCGTCAATCGAGTCTGGCTTTGTAGGCCGGCGGTAATTTCAGACCAAGCTGTCGTTTCCCCTCCCAGAGTCCACGGGGCTCAGGCCTCCGGTTTCAGGAAACAGAGCGCAGGCCTGCTGGCAGACACGCTGCAGCGACCGTCAACACCAGCCTGCCGCGCCAGCTTCAATCAGACAAACTTAATGAGCATCAGCCGGAGACAACCAGGCCTGTCACGATAACAAACTCATTGTCTCAAAAACTATTGCGATAAACAATAATATCGCTTGAGGACCATTTTAAACCGATGTAATGGTAATGCAAGAGATGTCCTGCCAAAAATAAATACACTTTATTTTCAAAAGAACATCTAACACTGGAAAAACCCAAATTGGAAATAAAAACTACATTCAGCCAAAAGAATCTGTTTAGAATATTACCCTTTAATAATCATTAGATTTAGATAGAAAAGACGAGCATTTACCTTAAATTTATCTTTAAATGTTGGTTCTTCAGAGCCTGCTGCCTTGGCGCTCCCCAAACGGTTTTCTGTAACGCTGCGATGCCCGGATCGACGGCGCGGACCGCTTTGCGTTGCCATGGCAACAGCGGTTATCAGCGGAGCTGGGCTCCAGGATGAACCCGAAGGCAGGATTGGCGTTTTAGATGATCTCTCTTCATGGCACGAGCTGAGCCACATTCACTCTTTACAAGCACGCTGCAAAAACAAGAAATCTGACAAAGTTTTTTTTTTTTTTTGACTCGTTTGTGGTGTAAACATCTTACTACGCTTGAGATGAGACAAAACTATCTTACAAATAACTTTCCAACACGACACGGGAGAAGAAATAGTTCAGTGTTTGGGTTTCTGTTTCTGAAAAAACAGCCAAAGCGCTTAAAAAAATAAGACATACAGCTGGTTTCAGGCAATAAGCTAATATTTTTTGGTGTCTGGAAAATGGCCCACTTCAAAATCCTCTGGAGTGTATCGTCACAGATCAGCAGGGCACGTTACCTAGCAACCCCAGCAAAGCCCGGCCCGTTACCTAGCAACCAAAGCTGCATTCCAAGTCACCTTTAAGACTCAAAAATATTGATAAAAATAAGTGCTAGTTGAATTATTTTCAATAAATATTAAGGAATTATTGACTTAAAACACCCTCTGGCTGAAAATATTCTTTCATGTTATTTATGTCTTATTTCAGTTGCATTAAGATATTTACAGATAAAAAAAAAACTACCGAGTAAGATTTAATGTTTTTGCAGTGTACAAACGTCAGAGGATTTAATCTGACCAAGCAACATAAAGTTGTGCATGTGGGAAGGAAAATATTGCAAAAGAAGTGTAGCATGCAGTCTGCAAAACCAGCTTTAGTTCAAATTAGTCACCTTTTGTCTCCCATGTGAGTCTCTAGCGTTCGACACGATGAATCCGTGACACCAATTCATTTTTCATTTTTGACGTTTTTCCTCAGTGCTCCTCTCCCCTGCCGCTCCATCTATGTTGATACTACTGAATTAATGCAATGAAATTCAAGTTAATGACGCCATATTGTTTGAATGTGAACAGTATAAATAATATTGTTCGTTTTATTTGTTCATGTGTTTTTGCTTCTCTTTCGAATATTGGACATCCAGTTCTAAACCAATGAAGTATAACAGGAATGATGCTAAATGTGCCACGTTGTTTTTGTTATTCTGAAAAATGCTTTGTTCTCTGTGGTTTTAAGCAGCTTTTTTTTTGTATATTAATCATATATTTTTACTTTTGATGGTCTCCATTATGCAATAAGTTATTGCACTTACTGTGCTTTTTTTGAAAAAGTGCTGCTGGGGCAGTTCTCTCCAACCTCAAGTCAAAGGTTGAGCAGCTTTTTGTCCCGGTTTTAAGCCCGTCCATAGCATCGAAAGCAGGATCAGAGTGCAGTCCTCATGGTGCAGGACTCTGTACAGAATTAATACTTTGTTTTTCTGTCAATGTTGGTTTGGAACTTTGAAATAAATTGTGCTTTAAAGAATCAAAGATTGAAGAATTTCTTCTTTAAAGGGTTAATTTCTTTCCTTCTCTAAGTAGAACAGTCCAAGTTTAGCCACAGCGGGAAAAAATGAATTGTTTTAGTAAAAATCGCCTTCATCTCTGAAACATTACATTATAACACGGGGCGGTTAATTCAAAAATAAACTGAAATATTTCTTGAGGAAATGTTTTGAACCAGGCGACGAGAGGGAACTGCTGCTAATCAAATAAACCGTTTCAACCACAATAACAACACAGTAAACAATAAACTTGTTTATTTTGTGATATGTTTAACTGTTAATTTTTTTATAAGGTTTAGAAAAATAAACAATAAATATAATTTTCATGTGTTAGTTTTTATGGTGGCCATTCTAAGAATTTTTTTTTAAATTCCAAGAATAAAATAATAATATTTCAAGAATAAAGTCATAATATTAAGTCTTTATTCTTGCAGTACTGTGATTTTATCCTTGTATGACTTTATTCTTTTAATATTTTGTCTTTATTTCCTGAATTTTACGACTAGTTTTTGTAATTTTATATATTTTTTTATTTTTGTAGAATCATCCTGAATGCGTCAGAATTGTATTTTCTGACCTCAGCATCTTAAAAATATCACAAATATTCAATATACAGGCTAATGGGAAAGTAAAAGTGAACTTTTTGCTAATAAAAAATAAAGCATGCACCATTGCCTTCCTCTGGTCTGATCAAAAGAAGGCGATGCTTATTACAGAGACTCTCCTCTCACCTTGTAACGCTTCTGTTTCACAGCTAAATGATCAACAAGCGCCCAGAAGAAGGAAGAAGAGCAAACTGCTGCGCCCCGAGAGGAACTCGTTAAAGCCGACGGGTCACGCTGCTCCAGCCAGGCTCCATTGGCAACACTATAATATAGGGCTCCTCAGTTAAAAGACCATGAAGACCATTAGGGTACTTCAAAGTTCACCCCTCTGCATTAGGGCCAGACTGATATAGCAAAGAGGGGAAATATCCGATTCCTCATTTACTGCCTTATTTTCCCATCAGTTGACCCGTCAGTCAGTCTGAGCTGCTCGTTAAGGGCCGTCGTTAGCAAGGCCGGCGCTGTAAATCTGCCCTGATATCAGCTTTCAGCAGAAACTTCTTCTAGGTCATATTTTTGGGGCTTGCGCTCCGGCTTCCAGTGTTAAATGATCCCTCAGAGGAACGCTGGTGCTTGCACTGTAAATCAGATTCCTTATTCTAATGAAAAGACTCCTAAAACATGAAAGGACTGGAGGCGAAGTGAAGTGACATAAATGAATTGACACTGGCCTTGATGGAACCAACCGGCTCCTCGTTCAAACATTCCCCAGTGACAAGAGCTCATAAATCAAACATCCCTCTGACACGGCGGTGCTGTCCAGCAGGAGGACGTCCAGGGAGGAGCGTCCTCCTGTTGCGGTCGTGGACAAACGCCACAGCCCTTCTGTTTGGCCACATGCAGAGGAGTGGGTGGCTGAAGAAGAAGGCGCACATAGATCTCTGCTCAGTCAGAACGTTCCTCATTACAGGGCCAGACTGCCAGAAAACTAATCATATTTAGCACTCACTTTTGACATGCATAAGAAATCAATCACACAGAACAAGAATGATGACCGATCCTCGAACAGAGGCGAGTTATGGAAGAGTAGGCTCACAGAGCTGAGCCTTAGAAAAGCTTTCACTGCACTTTATTTGGATTTTATGCATTTAAGTAACACAGAGTGCTGCCTAATTGCCAAACAGAAGGAAAATTATACATAATTTTCACACTTTCAAACAAGAAAAATGTTGATTTCTCCTAACCTGAGCTCTTTCTTCCACATGCTGAATTCCCAACATGCCAAACTGTAAAATAGCACTTTTTATTTCTTTCAACATCGCGGTCTTCTTACCAGTCTTGCAGAGTGCAGGGGTGAAAGTTAACAGTTTTTCCCACTTAAATCTCTGCAGCTCCTCCAGAGCCACAATGGGCAGCTCTGGAGGCAATTCAAGATCCAATTAATGACCTTATTATGGCACCAAGTTTAGGAAAAGCTTCATTTATACTGAGATTTAATTACTCAAGGGTTGACTGTTTACTTCTGAAAGCAACTGGTCCCACTGGATTTCATGTAGGAATATTAGAGTGAAATCTTCTCTGTACAGATGCTAACCGCAACAGTGAGCGTATGCTAACAACAGTGAGCGCATGCTAATAGGTCAAAGGTCAGACAGTGGTGTAGAAGCTCAGATCCATAACATGAGAATCTTCAGTTCGACCGATGCAGGTTTTTTTTTAAAGCTGATGCCAGTTATTTTTACATCAGTCTGACCCCAACATGTGCTGCCGATATTCATGAGCCGATTCCTGAATCGGCTCATGAATATCGGCTTTTTCTTCCTCCATTTACATAATAAAAATGACACGATGACGATAAATGTTACAAAGGTTTTAAAGCAAAACAAAAAAATAAACATTCATTACCTCCTATGAAGACAGAAGGTAAGAAGAGAATGTGAGGAAAAGTAAAAAAATCTGTTTTCACGGTGGATTTTCAGTGGCAGTTTTCCACCACACATAATGTTGCTATGGCAAGAAGAAGATTACATCGTGGGCTCACCTTTGGCGTGTCCCCCACATGCCTGGTGGAACATTTTAAACTTACATAAAAACCAGATTTATGAAGAGGAAAACTAACGGCCGTCTTATTTACAGATTTACCCGCCTTACGTGAAACTTTCGGGTTTCTCTCTGATAGATGATTTTCTGTCTGTCACTCCAGACGAACGGCCGTGTCTCGAACATTATGTTGAAAGAACATAAGTCGGTTGTTTTTATTGTTATTTATTTCATGGCAATTTATGCAGTCAAACTGTAAACAAAGTCAAAACTAAATTAGTCTGTATAACATTCAAATAAACACAAACTTAAAAAACAAATGCAAATATTTAAACCATCAGCATATTGTCACTAATTATGCTTAATTCAACCAACAAATAATTAAGTACACCCTTCCTCTTTGAACCCTTTACAGTATAATAAACACCACTCAGCATTAAAACCCACTCGAGTTAGCATTGTGCTAATTAGCTGCTAACCACTAGCATTTCCATGAGCTTAAAGCGACTTTTCCAAAACCGGCATATAAAACAACAAAACGTATCTCGCAATAGCTTTCATCAAAAACGCAAGAAATGAGAAGTTAATCAAACGTTTCCTTCCGATCCGCCGCCAAGTCACTTAAACTAAGGTGGATAAACTGTAGAGCCCCCTAGTGGACTGTAGGAGATAATGCAACCATGGTCTGTTTTCAGATGCTTAAAAAGTTCTCACTTTATCGATTTTTATTTGTAACAAAAACATTTATAATGTATAATTTTCCTTCATTTCACAATCTTCCGCTACTTGGTGTTGAAATTTCAGATGAAATCTTTAAATTTGGGGCTGTGATGTAACTTTTAATCGTGCGTTTCCATCCCAAAGTCCTGAAGTTTGTTCGGTTTGCGTTTCCAGAGAACCTTTTCGGCCCTCCTCTTTGACAATATGCTTCCAATTATGAATCTGGTGAAAACGGGGACGGTAAAGCACGCTTGTGATTTATTGCTCATTGAAGTCCACTCTCGCTCAGTGCCGTCGCACATGAAGGCCTCCTGCGGCAGAGCACAGAGGTCAGACACGCTCTACAGTTGACCTCCAGTGGATGCACCGCGCCACTCGGCAAGAGAGACGACGGCTCGGGTCCAAACGCTGCACCGCGAGTCAAGTTTCAGCGCAAAAAGCGACTCAGCCATGGGTCAGCCTCCAACTGGGAAACTGCGTCACAGATCGAAAAGAAGAGGAAGAAAGTGACTCAAAAATCACTGGGTTCATCACTGACTTTTTACACAACTCATCTTTATTGTGACCAAAGATTACTTTGTGGTGTTTTCACATGGGACAGCCTCAGCTATTTAGTGGCGTTCATTAGCTACACTCCGGTCCTGGGGACTGAAAACACATGCTCGACAAGTGAGTCACCAGGCGAGCCGGAGCTTCTCAGACGGCAGAGCGGCTCGGCCTGAGAAACGGCTCGTCCCTGCAGACCAGTTTTGTGTTCAGCTCACTTCCTGTTTTACTTGAGACCACCACGTTCTGAGTCACAGAAATTGTCTGGTTGGGTCAAAAACCGCTGGATCTGTGGAACTCGGTACTCACGGGACATTTCATGACGTTCTGCACCACAACAAGCTGCCACTTAAAGCCAATTGCCGCATTATGTTGGTTAAAGTTTTTCCTAAATAGGTATTGACAATTTGGTAACAATTTGCCTTGTGCGTATTCCTGTGCAAAAAAGAATAACAGAAATTACTTGGAAAACACACAATGAAGCAGAATGATGTCAAATTACCCTCTTATGTTTCACCAAGTAAACATAAAAATTTAAAACAAACAAAAATGAAAGATTGAGATTGAAGAACTACGTTTTGAAGAAACAGAAAACGGACTAAAAATGCTCACAGGCAAAAAGTTTGAAACATTTTCCAAAGCATGGATAATAAGACAAAAAGCAACCGAGCAAAACTGTAAAGCAAGCAGAGACTCCAGTCTGTCTGTTGGTCAACAGCATTAGAAACTGCTGCTGTTGAGGAGATGAGATGCACAAATGCTAAGATGGATCATTTCTGTTTTTGTTTTCTGCACAAGAATAACAAATTATTACCAAATTGTCAATACCTATAAAGGTTTTGCCTGGTGACTTAGAACCAAATGCTGTAAAGCAACGATCAGGCCGAAACCTGGGAGTAGTGATGGACTCGGACCTGAACCTCCAGAGCCACATAAAGACAGTTACAAAGTCGGCCTTCTATCAGCTGCAGAGCATCTCCAGGATTAGAGGACTAATGTCCTCTAATCAGATCTAGAGAAACTCATCCATGCATCGACAGCGTCTTCACAGATCTGTCCAACAAATCAATCAAACAGCTGCAGTTGATCCAGAAGCTGCTGCTTCTCACTAGAACCAGGCAGATGGAGCCATAACCCAGTTTAAAGTCCCTCCACTGGCTCCCTGTAGCTCAAAGAACAGACTTTAAAATACTGTTCGTATATAAATCACCGAACGGTTTAGCACCACAATATGTTAAAGATCTGCTGTTGTTGTATCAACCTGCCAGAACTCTCAGGTCTTCTGGTTCTGGTTCTGCATCCCTAGAACCAGAACAAAACGAGGAGAAGCAGCTTTCAGCATCTATGCACCAAAAATTTGGAACAAACTTCCAGAAAACTGTAAAACAGCTGAAACATTGACTTCCTTTGAATCTCGATTAAAAACCCTCCTGTTCAGAAATGGATTTGAAACGTAATCAATTAAAAATTGAACGATGAAACTTGACTTAATTTATTGTTTATTCTATGTTGCATGACTTTGTGTTTTTGTGTTTGTTAAGATGTAAAGCACTTTGAAATGCCTTGCTGCTGAAATGTGCTATACAAATCAAATGTGATTGATTGATTGATTGATAAAGAAAAACTGGAGATGAGCTCGATGGTTTGCTCCTGAAAGACCCGGAGCGCTAACGGTGACCTTATGTTTCCTTCAGCAGGTTAAGAATGGTGGCGTTTGTTGAGCGTCGCTGGTGAGCTGATCACGACCTGGACGCTCAGATTCCGGTCACGCAGAGATCAGGTACGTATATCCAACAGGTCTGGGTCCCACTCGAAAATAATCCGACTCGTGTTGTTCAGACCGTCATGAAAAGATCCGACACGGGTCGCATTAAGAGACAAATATCAGAATCGGCTCACTTGGGGCTGCAGTGTGAACGCAGCCTGTTGGGCTTATTTTAGATTCTCGTAGCTCTTAGTTTTGCTGTACCAGATGTAAATCTGCCTCTGCGGGGGGTGGATCATACAGAGAGCTTCTCTGTGCGCCACGGCTCCCTGCCGGACCTAACACCTTTCATGCTGGAAAAACATAACACAAAGGAGAAGCCTGGGCTTTATGGTAGACGGTGGGTTATTACGAGCAGGAAAAAGAACTCGCTCTGATTCCCCGGGGAGGCTGACCACTCATAAATCATTAAGCAATGAAAGTCTCCTCTCCAAACAGAGGCCTAAAACAAACTCAACACGGAACCCCCACGAGTCTCACATCTTCGCCATCCATCACTTCTCCTTCCTTTTTTCCTGCTAGGAATGTTTATGAGGTAAGAAACACGAGTTCAACCGCATGAAAATGCAAAACAGTAGAAGAAATAAGAACTTTGATCATCACAGAAAGGAACAACTGAAACACTCAATAAATACAAATTAAAAAAACTTTGGTACGTCCTGAAAGACAACGATCAGAAACCAGGTGAGTCGTGACGTTTTCATCTTTTGCTGTCTGTTCTTCTGTGGATGTCTGTCAGTCCAAAGCTAATCTACAAAGTTTTCATCTGTTTATCTCGGCTGCAGCAGCAACTGTGACACAAATATTAAAATGCTTGCTGGAAGGAGTTTCACAACAAGCTGTCAAATTAATTCAACTGTTCAAAGAAAATGACCGTAATTTGTTTTTCTAGCAGTTATTGAGAAAAGTAAAGTTTGACAGGCTTATTATTTTGTTCAGGTTGATATTTACCAGACTTTGAATTACAGATGTTTTTGTTTGTTTGTTTGTTTGTTTTTTTTTAATCCAGAGGTTTTACAAAGTAACTGCCAAATTCAATCCACCAGGGTGTGTTTGCATCATGATTTGATTTGAAATCTGATATGAGTGGAAGATTATCTTTTGCTGTAAATAGTGCAAAGATTGATCAGGTAATAAAACCTATTTTACTTTGTCTTTTTATTATTTCCATGTGTTTAGGATTAGTGCAAAACATCTGATGATGGCCACAGATCATGTGAAATCTGTAACAACTCTTTCCAGACAATCCCACTGCTGCCAACTCCTGAGTGTTGCCGCATGACGTCACCGTCTAATTTGCATATTTAGTCATGTGATCCAGGCTACCGGGAGAGGAATATCAATGTTAGGTTTTCTCACGCTAAGTTCAGAAACAGAAATAAGTGAAAATAATCTACTCAAAAAAGGAAAACATATGCTTTTTACTTCTTCCAGGGTTGGACAGGGAATCCTGACTATGTGGTTTAAAAGTAACGTTTCCATATTAACACCACATCTTTTATAAAGACTAATGACGGAAACTTTTCTTCTTAGATATATGTCCAATTTCTGGTTAATAAATCTCGTCCTGTTGCAAGTTGACCCTAAAAATCAGGTTAAGACTGACGACTGGGATGCTACCGCCCTCTTGTGGAAGTTAAGTGAAACACATCTTCCATTTAAACTTGATTGCTCCTTTACTGGGTGGCAAAAATGCAAGAAGTACAATGCAGTTTATTCAAAATGCACACAGAGTAGTGATACAAAAGAATAAGATGTGTTTAATTTGAGAACAGTAGTACCTTTGTGAGGTGATTCTCATGAACCTCAGTGGAGCAGCAGCTCAGCCAACACCTCCGTTTATTGCAGTGCGAGTCCACAGCACCAGAAACAAAGCTGCTCAGCTCCTTCTTACTCTAATGAGCTCCAGTATATGGTAATGAGGCAGGAAAAACTGAAAAACATCAGCCGCCACATTGTTCACTTCACTTTGACCGCAACAAGGATCCACAGCAGAACGGAGGAGAGTTTCTGGAAAGGCTTGTTAACAAAATTGTGATCACATGTTTTGCTGTGTCGACTTTTCTCGCACTTTCTTTCCTTCTCCCGTCACGGGGCTGATCAAAAGGCCCGAACACAAACGTGTTCATGTGATGCAGGATAAATTAGATGCAATAAAAGTACACTGCATAACCTTTTATAGAGTATTATTGAAACAAATTAAGTTGGAACCGTGAAGAATGTTTTCTGGGATTTGAGCAGCCAAAGAAAATAAAAAGCAACACCTCATGAGAACTGGCATCTATTTGCAAATTAAAGTTTTTTCTTTTGTTTGGACGAAAAAAAAAAAAAAAATCTCTTGTGCAGCACTTAAGTTTGCTGATGGATGTTTTTACTATTCTTTCCAGTTTGGCCCAGTTGTGGAAAATACTATTAGATCCCAGGCAGAAATTAATTCAAACCTGCAACCTGGGATGTAAAACTCATTTTGGGTCACATCAAAAATCTGCATGTTCTTAAAGGGCCGGTTGTGCCAGAATGTATGGATACATTAAATTTATAAAATATCTATAAAAGCTGTGTTAGCATCCAATAAATGTTTCTTAAAATAAAATATAGAATATATTTCATCCAGGATTTTAATTGTTTTTGGGTTTTTTGCTATCAAAATCACATATTTACATAACAGAGAAATATTTGGAAGGAATTTTTACAATATTTGCATTAATGTGTGATGTTAAATGAGACTGTTTATTAATCAGAATATCGATCAAAGACTGTAACTTGGCATCTAGTAAGGCTGAGTCACTTAAACTCAAAGT
This sequence comes from Poeciliopsis turrubarensis, assembly GCA_010277015.1. Classification (NCBI taxonomy): domain Eukaryota; kingdom Metazoa; phylum Chordata; class Actinopteri; order Cyprinodontiformes; family Poeciliidae; genus Poeciliopsis; species Poeciliopsis turrubarensis. The sequence goes on along the minus strand of VMRN01000086.1, from coordinate 693,879 downwards.
TTTTCACCAATTTCGATACAAACTTGCAGCAAAATCAGAAAAAACGTGGAAATCTGTTGATTTTGTGTGAATTTTGCAGGCTTGTGAAAAAGTCTCGCGGGCCAGATAAAAAACCTACGGTGGGCCAGATTTGGCCCTCGAGCCTTCAGTTTGGCCCCCGTGCTTTAAGCTAAGGGTCCGCTCCATTTTGCTCTATCGGTTTGATTAACACACGGTTTTTGAAACTGTTGCCGTTATCGTCCTGTTTTTCTCACACCAAGAAAAGGAGCGAATCAAACCACAAAGAAAAAGTTAAATTGATTTTGTTAGTGAACCCAAAAGCAATTTGCGCTCAGCACTGGGATTTTTCTATTATTTGGCCCATTAACAAATATCACAGCCCATCATTTGTGTTTCAGACACTCAGATGTCACCAGAGTGTCTGCGAGGAATTACTTGATGAGGAAAACGGGCAAATCATCCATGCCGGGAAAAATAATATAACTGTCATGTTTGAAAAATGTCTCCTTCACTGGCGTGAAAATAAATTTTACTGTTAAGTTTAAGAGAAAAAAAAAATCTCATTTTTACCTTTTTGTATTAACAATGATGGATAACAAAACAGCTAAACTGAAGAGGCAATAAATCCATCATTTTCTCCGGTGCAGACTGAGCAAGAAGCAGACAAAAGCAGTCATTTAAAATGCCATTTATGTCACAGACTTTTCAACAATCTAATACAAATTCATACACATACATGTCACCACCTAAAAGCACATTTCTAATGCAAATAACAGTCACCATACAAACAGAAAAAAAACAGTTGTTGGCTTGGGAGGGGTTATGGAGAAAATCACATGCTGACAAACACACACACGCGCGCGCGCGCACACACACACACACACACACACACACACACACCCTTTGCAACTGCGTCACTTCAAGGCGCCATGACGGACGTCGGCAGTGAGGGACGGGAGTCTCTAACAGAGCGACTGAAGTTGTTTCTACCAGTTTGTTGATGGCTTCTACTTGTTAGCATCGAGCTAATTTGTCTGAATGTAACACCTGGTTGGTGTGTTACAGCAGTTTCGGCCGCCATAGACGCCGGTATTTATAAAAGTTGGACCCATATCTCCTCCTTAACTTGTTGATACCAGCTTCTCCTGAATTTATATCCCTATGTCATAAACACGTTTCCATGGATACCAATGGTTAGCTCGTACCTTCTCCAGGTCTTTCCAATCCCATTTACTCAAAGTATATTACCGTTCTCATCCGACCAGCGCTGCCAGTCGTCATTATTGACAGCTGCTGTCATCAACAGTTGCAAAATAAAACGGCGAGTTTTGTTTCTATCCTTCTCTGTTCGTCCGCGCTACGACCTGTGACCATTTTTAAACTGAAATCAACTAAATAAAAGCGAGATGTCAGGTCACAGACGTCTGCGTTTAGACTGGCTCTAACGGAGCGCGGTGGTCGTTTCGTCGCCCGTCATGGCGGAGTCCTGCAGAGCGTGACGCCACGTGGAAAGGGTCGATGATAATGAGCCGACATGATACAGTATTTGAGAGGTGGCAGTAAAAAAGGGCGTGTGGAGGGAGGAGGCTGCTTACAGTAAGAAAACAAGTTGCCATTCAGCGTGTACATGAAACACGGTTTTTACAGTTGAGCCAACATAACTCTATATAAATATTCTTCATCCAAAAGTCAGTGCAGTGCCTTCTGCGCAGGCTTAACACCCAGTCTGTGCTAGACCTGGTCCACTAATTACTGCTTCCACTTTATGCACAAATTGTCATTTTTTATCTTTGATTTTCAAACTTTCTCAGCGATTTCTGTGTCTGGTTTTCTTCTTTTTTTTTTTTTTTTTTTTAAATCACCCAGTACCTCAAAAGTCCAGCTGTGAAGTACAAGAGTTTGCCTTTTTTCTTCTTCTTCTTGTTTTTTTTAAACCAATTGGACAATAATAATAAAAAAAAGGAGATCCACAAATTTACAAATGTCCGTTTTGTTGTTTTCTCCTGAATTCCCTTTTTGTTGGAGAAAAAAAGCGATTTACAAATGAAGCACTTCTACTGGATTCCCCGGAAGAGACACATGGCAAAGACCATGGCGAAGAGCTGGAGGAAAAACAAAGCAAACGGTCACGAGGCGCAATTATTTCAACCAAAATAACCCACATTAATTCAATTTATCACTCATTAAATCTCAATATTTCTTCTGGAACATATTTTTAGAGGTTTATTTGTCTTTGGTCTTCATTGCTGCTTGGCAGAAAAATGATTCTTTACATAATTTTTGTCCAAAGTTATGAAGAGGCAACTTTAAAACAACAAATATTGTGAAAAAAACAACTTGTATAGGGTGACATGCATTGTATTCAGCCCCTAAATAAAAATGAGCGACAGCACCTGTTTATAAAAATCACCTATGAAGTAAATTCAACTAATTGGGAAAAAAACATTAATAATATAACATTTAATGTTCCTAAGTCTTTATATAAGTTCTGCATATGTGCATCTATGTACAGATATAAGAATATGAACTCACACAAACCTACACAATACATTAATGTAGCAGCAAATACAAATTTACTCTATAACAAAACATCAGAGCTTAATATACATAAACACAAAAAAACAGAAATAACATTTTAGTCAGAATTAGATGGTAAATAGTTACATTTACTTCAGCAACCTTTTTGAAAAAATGAACTTTTATTAGTATTTTTACTACGCTGCACATTTTACTTTTACTTCAGTAATTTTACCATGAAGTATCTCTACTCTTACTTGAGTAAAATTTCTAGATTTTCTCCCCACTGAATGAAAAACAAACATGTTTTAACCAAAAATTCACCAAACAAAAAGCTGAAACTTCTGTTAAAGTTATATAAGATTTTTTTATTGAAAAAATATTATTTTGTTTGTTATTTTTTGTTACTAAATGACCAGTTTCTCAGATTTTACTTCTTTTTCCAGGTTTATGTTTGAGTAAAATGAATATTGTTTTATTCTATGAACGCCTGACAACAACAAGCAGAAATTTAGTGTTTCTGCAGAAAATGAGAAATGGCCAAAATAACAAAAAGATGCAGTGCTTTCAGACTTTAAATAGTGCAATGCAATAATGCATGTTCACTTAGAAAGAACAACAGTAATGTTTTGACGCGGGAAGAGTTCAGGAATCAATATTTGGAGGAATAACCAGCAGGTTTTCAATGGGCTCTTAGTTTACGTCTCCCTGTGATACTGAACATCACCACATGATGGCGATCTTTCCACAGCCAGATCGTTCTCTTGACAGGTCAGGTGTCTTAAATTTAAAAGCAGAGTGCTGTCGTTCAAAAACAGACATCCTGATCATTTGGGCGTCAGGAAAAGATGCCGAACATTTCAAAAGCCGCTCCTACCTCGATGGTTAACACCACAATAGCCAGCGCTCCAGCGACGTAGATGTACAGCTCGAAGTAGTCGACCACGGCAGAGTAGCAGCCCTAAGGACACACATGTGGACGACATGCTCCGCAGTGAATCAATAGGCTATAAATTTGCACAATTACAGAGATAGTTAAGGCGACATCACGGCTTCAATAGAGCGAGGATCGGAACAAAGGCCCCGCTGAACGAGTGGGAAGCGGGGCCTGCAGCCTTTTAATGAGGGCTCTTTGTGTGAATAAGCAGAACGAGCCGCACACACGCAAACACACACACTCTCTGAACATCTCTTTATCATAATGGCATGGAAACAACAGGTGGAGGGGAAAGGCTGCTGTTTAAAACCTCCCTATACCTGTTATCACTGTAATTACATACGAAACTCGCTCTTGCACACATGAAATAACAGATTTAGGAGTGAATTCTCACATATTTTTAATTCTCAGCATGGTTTATTTTTATATTCTTAACAGGCTTTATTTCTGAGCAGATATATCCTCCACAAAACCCTCCAATTTAAGCATGTATGCACAGGCTCATCTGTAAGCTGCCATCTGCGTGCTGCACATGACCCACCGTGACACCCAGACAGAACAGCACTAATAAGACATGGCAGAGTCAGGCAGTCCCCGAGTGCATTTATCTACTGTTTTATGCTCTAATTAGGCCCGGAGGAGGTCTAGAACCAGGCTGAGAGGGGAAGAGCGGTGCCAAAAGTTACCTTGTTGTTGCGGAACATCATATTGCCTGATAGGCACTGCTCCTGGCCGGAGTAGACCCTCTCTTCGCTCTGGAGAATGCGCTGGCAGCAGGCTTCTGGCACCATGTGATTCTGGTTGTTGAGCCTGAACAGGCTGTCCTTAAAGTCCTCTGGGCTGTTCACTCCACAGCAGTCAAACTGAAAGGCAGAAGAAGAAGTTGCATTTGCCGAGCGCCTATTTGTGCAGTGACCTGCGGTCAGCTGTCTGTGGGCGCCAACCGAGCAGAAATATTGACCTAAATATAAAGGGTTTGTCTTTAAATAGCCAGCTAGCTCTGAGTCTGTGTTTCCATGGACTGTCAGCAGAGCGTCAGGAGGGAGAAACGGCGATGAGTGTTGCTCACTGTGATCATGATGGCGTTCCATGTGGAGGTGAAGACGTCGCTGTTGTTGTAGCCCTGATAATGGCTCTTCAGCTCCTTGGTGAAGTACTCTCTGGTCAGCTAAATCAGCAAAAAGAGCAGAGGTCAATCAACGCCTCCACAGATGAATCCTGAAGCAAGAACACATGATGAGTCGAAATGAGCTCAATAAACTCCTTTCTGAGTTTGTTACATGCTACTGTGGCTTTGAGTGTTTTCACTTTGATTGTCTGGGGACCAACTGGGCACCAAAACTGAAACATTTGTTCAATTTTCAGCTGGAGTGGTTTGCTTTCACACAGCACTGAATCTTTAAAAACCTGTTCCCCTCCTGGCCTGTGGGGGCACTGCAACAAGAACCACTGAAGGAAACAGCACAAAAATCTCTGAAGACACTGAGATCAACTTCCTTCATCATGAGTATCTGACGTATTTAAATGTGGCCTGAGTCTGAACGCGTTCATCCGGCCCGGCGGCTCGGAGAACCAGAAAACAAAGGCAGGAAGTAAACTGAACCTCAGGACGTCGATACTCGACAAAATCACTATTCTGTGTCCTGATACGCCCAAGCGGGAAGAAAAACAACAACAATGACACATTAACAACTTAATCAGGATTAAGTTGTTAGTTTGCTGGCTCTGGTTGGATAACATCTGTAAAATCGTAAGCTGTGCTCCACCGTTAGCATCCATGTTTAAAACTCTGAGCACTTCTTCTTCTTCTTCTTCTTCATGGCGGTTGGGAAAGCACAGCGCACGCTCTCGGTGTGACGTTATTGCGCCCTCTACTGCGCTTGTGGGACACTTTCAGGTCATTCGTAGTGGAGATCGCATACAAGTCGTATAGAGGTACATTTGGAAATGTGAACAACCACGGCAAATCAGAATCGGGTCGCTTCAGGCTGCAGCCTTAGATTTGGAGGGGAACCAAAGTTCACTTTTTTTGGTCGGCATCAGAGTTTGATTGCACATTCAGACCTCCAAAAACAAACCCGACCTTCTAGGAAAATGATCCACATTAAAGCAGACCAAACAGGAACTTTGTGCCTTTCACCAACACTTCAACACAAGATGAAGCACTCTTTCCTTTTTCTGTCTCTGTGTGTGTCGCTCTGCAGGGGGTAAAAATCAGCCCACCTCTGTTACAGCCATGCCAAGTCACAGCTGATTACGTTCAGCGAAAGCCGAACGCTCTGCGGGTGGAAGAAGTGGGAAGTTATGACGTTTGATTTGTGTGACCAGCAGGATTGGAAACCAAAAAACGACTCAGGAGTAATTTCATCAAGAAAACTAAAGATTTTTAATTCAAATTTGAAGAATTTTATTGATACTGTTGTGTTTTTTTTGGATGTTGACAGGGTGACGTCCGTCATGGATTTATGTGTAGAGCTGACGTTGCTGCCGCATCAAACCTCCTGCCAGCAGGAAATTTCTGTCTCCACTCTGGATCTGTGAATTGTTGGTAGGAGCTTCACAACTTTATGATGGAAAAGTCTGAGAAAGAAAGAAGACTGAGGCTGGGCGTTTCAACCAAAAAATAACCAGGTGGGGCTGGAATTAAAAACAGCAGGAATATGTGAGAAACGCCTCGTTTACAGATGGGAGTAAAACCTTCTGCCAATGTGAAAAAACTGTTTTGCAATTGTGATCTCTGCATTAAATAAAAAACACAAATAAAGTTACTGGTGATTCAGTTTGTTCAAGCGATAAATCGTAAAAAATGTGCCGTGTCATTATCTTGCCACTACACTGTAAAACATTTGAAGGTGATTTAACTTGAAAACAAAAGTCCACCTGTTGCCCTGAAAATGCAATTTAAATTGTTTTGGTTTAAAATCAGAAATTAAAGTTCATGAAGTTGATTTAACGACAAGAGACGAGTTGTCCAAACATTGTTTTTTAACTTCATTAATCTTGAATTGTGAGTTTTCTTCTTTAACTTCAAGGAATTTTTTTTTTACTTTACTTGAAACAGTTGAGGTCAGTGACAGTTTCATTTCCTGTGTCTGACCAACTCAGTTTATTATTATGTTTTTATAAATTAATTAATTAAGTGTGTTTAACAAGACAAATTCAAGTCACTCTTTTGTAAATCATTTATTTTTGTTGAATAAATAATTCAAATCTCTGACTGAATTCTACAGAAAGTCAACTCAAACTTTTACGTTGTTCCAAATTAAAAAACTAAAATATTTAAAATACATTTAAATTACTTTAAATGTATGTTTTAACATGTTATTTTCAAAAATCTTGCACACTGAAAAAAAGCATAACAGAATCAACTTAATTGATTCATTTAAGTTGATTCAACTAATTTGTTTTTCCAGCGTAGGACGAAGAGTACTTCTTCTTTTGTTTAGACTGGGCCGAATATCAGTGAGGAAGCCACAAATGTGAAAATCCTCCCTAAGAAAGATGAGGAGTCCAATAAAGAAGTAAAAATGATGCAAGCTGGTGAAACATCAGCTGGGAACAAAAGACATTTAATGGAGGAAAGTCAGTTATTCGACAAATCGCTGCTCTGCTTCGTCCCAGAGAGCCGACGGACTCAGCATCAAAGGTAACAAAATATCCCTGGTTTAGAGAAGAAACCCAGTGATTGAAATTGCGATCTCTCTCTCCCTGAGTGATCACTGATGTATTTTCTGAATGCAGAAATGGCTCAAAGTTAAAAAGAAGCGAGAAGAGCTTCGACTTCAAGCTCGTTTGGACTGAAAATATCAAGTTCCCGAAAGCGACTTACGTGTTCCCGGAATATGAAGGCGAGGATGGCAGCGGCCAGCTCTGCCAGGAAGATGAGCAGGATGAGCATGAAGAACTGCAATAAAGTTAAATAACACAAAACCAGATAGTGTGAAAATTACAAGCTAGGTGAGTCAGGAAAACTGCACTCCAGGTTCTTGTAAAAAAAACAAATTACACGCAGTCTGTGCCCTCTGAAGTCATCGTTACAACATCGCGATGTACGAAAGCACACAGATGGTTTCGCTTTTGCACAGAGTTGCACATGTTAGCGTGAACTCACGAAGAGAAGCAGACACTTGTTCTCCCGAATGGCTCCGCAGCAGCCCAGGAAGCCCAGCAGGAACAGCATGCCTCCCATCCCCAGGATGATGTAGACGCCGGTGAACAGCAAAGGGTTGGCCGCCACAATTTCCCTGAACCCAGTGGGGTCCACCAGAACCCACACGCCCACTCCCAGGAGGAACGAGCCGCCCAGCTGCAGGAGACGAGAAAAGAGGTCACTTCATTAAAAAACAAACATTCAAACAAAATATTAGCCATGGTGTCAAACTCGGGGTACGGGGGCCAAATCTGGCACACCGTAGTTTTTATGCGGCCCTCTAAACTCCAAATTACATCAAGAAGTTTTTCTCAAATCCACAAAATTTACACAAAATTTTTGCTGATTTTATTGACATTTTTTCTCAAAATTGGTCAAAAACTACTGCTTCTGCCTTACTTCATGCCAAATTACAGTCTGTCATCGATGTGGTGAGTAATAAAAAGTCACGTTTTACATCACACAGTGTAAATATCATAAAAATTCCTTGCAAATATTTCTAAATTAGCACCACAATTTTATTTGTGTTTCTGATGGCAAAAAACAAAATAATAATAATTAATAAAAACACAATAACAACCTAAATCCTGATCAGTGTGAAAAGATGTTCAATATTATTTTATTGTAAGAAACACTTAATGAATGCTGAAACAGCTATTTACTGATATTTTAGCAAATTAATGGGTTTAATCGATACATTCTGGCACAACTGGCCCTTTAACAACATTCAAATTTTGGTCTTTCAGCTTGAAAAACATGTTCATTACATCTTTTGCACAAAATCTTCTTTGATAAGATTTCAGTCTGCCCAGTTCTGCCTGTTTTTTCCTTTCAGAACAACTCCTTTAGGCCGTCTTGTCACCGAATCCTAACTCAACATTTACACTCTCATGTAAAAATGCAAACAGGAGAACATTTATACAACCATACATCTTTGAAAAGCAGAAGTGGAGCCTCCTGAACAACCAACAAGAATGTAACGAGTTGTTTCTGAATGACAAAACGCTCGTCTTTTCCAGCAGCCATTGTACAGCGGTAAAAACCAGTTCATTTTATTTGTATTGCACCAGTTCCTAGCAGTACAGTTAATCATTTAGAGTCATTAGAAACTTTTTATGTGAGAAAACCCAGCAGATTGTACTGAGTCTCTGATTTACAGCTCAGTGATATAAATGTCTTTCAGGGCTAAATAAGAGTTCAGGGTGAAGGAGCAAAGGTTTAGTTTCTCCAGTCACTATGGGAGGGTAGAGATATCAGCCCTGCTTCAAAAAACCCCCCGACCTGCTAAAGCTCCCATCCTCCACCGTCCTCCGTCTCTCCAAAATCCCATCCACCTCCACCACAGGCTAACCACTCATGTGATTAAGAAAAGTAGATACTGAGGTGGTGGAAAGATCAGAGCCTCCAGCATTTCTACTGCAATCCTCTTCCTGCAGCCTTTTATAAAACCTGGCTGTTACAATAGTTTTTCATTACAGTTTAGTTTTTTGTTTGTCTAATTGAGCTGATTTAAATTAGTTTTTATTAGCCATCATTACCCAAATGTTTAGTATCAGTTTAGTTTTTCTTGGTTACAGTAGTAGTTCATACTTTGGTAAAGTTTTGGTGCCGACTCAAAAAGATGCCAGTATTATTTTGTGATGATGTGATTGGGTAATGCTCATCAGAAGAAAACCATTTTTAAAACAAAAAAAAGAAAATTACATTATTGTCGAACGACCAACTGACTGGCGTTTTATAACAACTTCTGCTGTCGCTATTTTGCGACAGGAGGATTATGGAGCATCGTAAATTAACATCTGACATAAACTGCTTGATTGAGAGAAAAGAATAAAAAATAAATTTCACATTCTGATGTGTGATAACGCCACCGGACAAAATGTACTGTTTCAATTGCTCACTGCGTTTATATCCCTTTTTATGATGTAAAGCACTTTGAACTGCCTTGTGGATGAAATGTGCTACACAAATAAACTTGATTGATTGATTAATTGATTGATTGACTGACTTCACATCAAATAAATGCATCGTATAGTTCCAGTTTTTTCCCCATTATTTATTTAAGTTAACAAAATATGTTTCCTCGATTTCAGCTTTTGTAATTCTGTTTGATTTAGTTAGCTAAATTAAACAGATGAGCTGAAATATACTAGGGAATTATAAAAACTGGGAGTCGTTTTTAAAGCTTTGGAGGTAAAAAAAAAAAAAAAAAAAAAAGCAAAAATAAAAATAAGAAACAGAAAACATTCCCCTTCTCTGCTCTACTGGCCACATTATCAGCCCAGCCTTGAACAATCACATGTGAGTGGAGTCTCTAAATGGTTTGGATGCGCCTAATAAAGCAGGAAAAGACACAAACCTTCCCCACTCCGACCCTCCCCCCCACGCGGCTAACGGGATTACCCCTGATTGTCTTATCAAGTCTGATAAACTCAGGTGTCAGTCACCAGCTCCATATGGCACAGAGAGCCTCAGATGTGTGTCAGCACACTAAAATTTAATCAAAAGAGAATTTGATAGAATCAAGATTGCCTCGTCTAATGAAATGCAAATGCGGCTCCATTAGTAAGAGGCCCGTCTTAAATCATTAACTTCAGAGGTAGCCTCTTTGAGAAAGAGATGAAAAGTACTTACAAAGATGAGAAAATTGAAGACAAACATGAGGTACTTGATGCAGCTGAGGCAGTCGCCCTCCATGGTTGTCCCCCGAGCTGAAGCCTCGCCCTGACCCTGCAGGGAAAAGCAGAAAACGAGACGCATAAATCCTCCATACTGGACGGTTATTAGGCTGATGATGCTCCGGTTGGACCCGTTCGCATTTTCATGAGTTCAACAAAACACCAACAAATAACTGGAATAACTGAGCCACATTTAGTTGTGTCTAATATCTTCTACTCAGTTAGCAAAGCTTGAGGATAATGTCCTGTTCACACTAAATGTTTCTGAGTTGAAACCAAAACAATTTTCTTGTTGACTTAAATCACTTAAATTACATTTTCAAGGCAGCAGATGGACTTTCATTTTCAACTTAAACCACCTGTAAATGTTTTACAGTGCGTCAGCTGGTTTGCTTTAAGTTCAGATCCTTCTTTGCCAGATTTAATCTCCAAACGTTTTCTAAAGAAATTAAACTCTTTGGTGATGTCATGATTCTTATCTTTTCAAAGAATATAAAAGTGAATTAAGCTTTAGAATTAATTTCTAGAGTCAGATGATCGGCTTCCCTATCAGCACTTGACATATGGTGTTCTTCTGGTCTATTGCTGAGCGTTTTAAGGATGTAATTCCTGACCAAGTCTCCTTGTGCATTAACCCAAAGGGGATGGCCTTTACTTCAGAGCATCTTTTTGTTAATGTAATGAAAGGCAGAAGCTCCTGTGCAGCCGTCAGCTCACCCGCTACCTGACATAAACACACTTTACTTGATGAAGGTCCTTCCTCAAAGCACTCCTAGATAATGAAGAGCCTCTCTTGTGCATTAAGGGACGACATGGCGCTGTCTGCATCCCTGACCCTGCATATAAAGTCAGCCACCAACTTCCTACTACAGAGGAACTACCTGAAATCTCGTAGAATGGAGAATAATGTTATGATTGAAAAATTCAATTGACATTCACTGCAAAATTACAACATTTTACCAAGTAATTTTGGTTTAGTTTCTAGTGCAAATAACAAGACAAAACTTCCTTAATATTGATGAAAAAGTCCTTGTTCTATTGGCAGATAAATTCACTTACAACATGGAAAAACCGAACACATCTAGAATTGTTAGTCGTTAATCTGTAAGCTTCTTTTACAGCTTAATCTTGCTGTTGCCAACATGAGCTACATGAGTTTGTCTCGCTGAAATAAACAAATCTTAATTGAAGTGGTTGTTGTCCGAATGCCTGCATGTGTCAGTCAGCGTTAATTACGTCTTCACATCTGAGTGGGTTTCACACGGCGTGTGCGCTAATGCTCCCGTCACGCCCCACACCAACATCACAGATGCTGCCTTTTGATCGTCCATCTGCAATTAAGCCTAAAGAAAGCAGCGTCCATGAATTTGGTTTACGCAAAACAACTGCAGGTTGTTCATAAAAGTTTAATTTATGTGGTCAGCATCCCTAAGTGTGAAAAAACTTCTTTGTGGTTACTTGAGTTGAGTTAATTTGTACGGAGTCCCATAGGAGCCATGGGGAAAAATTTATTTTGCGTTACCTCGCCAAAGTATGGAGGACCAAAACTGACATGATTAAAAATAAAAGCAGATGCCTATATTACTTGTTCTTATTTTTCCTTAAACATGTTTTCATCAAGAAATTTAAACATTTTGTTTTGTCTTTTCCTTACACAAGTGTTTGTCCTTTTGTCATTGCCTCATCTCCTCTTTTATTTTTCCTTGCCATTGTGAGAAAATAACAGTCATGCTTAAATGCAATTGAGGGGCCGTGTCGTCAGGTTTCAGCTGCTGCCTACTGGTTGGTGAGCATCACAACTTACTTTGCTGCAACAACAATGGTAGCTAAGTAGATGGAAAGTCCATGTTCGGCCTGTTTTGTTTGTAATGCATTTCTATTTTAAAGAAAAAGACATTAAACAAGCTAGATATCAATATACATTGGAAAGCCTTATATTATAGCAGAAAGTATGGTGGAAAAGACTTTCAGTATTAGATTATGCCGCTTGAACTGGGTGCGAACAGAAATTTGCAACAACCTTCAGCCACCACTAGGGGGAGTGTTAGCTTCCAGCGCCTGCTGATGTTTGGAGTGAAAATTAATTAGTTGCATTTTAAACCACTTTCCATCTGCAGTTGAATTAGAATTTGTGTTTCTGAATAAGTCTGTTAAATTTTAGCAATTAAACAAACGTATTTTCTTCTCCAAGGATTTGGAGGAGAAGATATATCTCTACATATCCTGCTAGGACTGGATGAGAAGCGATCTGTGGGGCAGCTCTAATTGCTGTGACTTTAAGGGAACACAATTAATAATTTGTCAGAATCTAAATGACTCTCTGGTTTATTAATTTGTTGTTTTGTTGGGGTTGAAACTTGGTGACAACCAGATTAAAAAGCATCTTCTCAAAGGAGTTTTAATAGATTTAATAACCACCTACTGGAAGCCTCTAAGCAGAAGAAAGAAAACAAAAAACGTCTTCTTTCATTCCCTTTTGTTGGGCAGGATTTCCACTCCTCTGGGTAAATCTCTCTGCAGAACTGACACCTGGGTTATGATCAATGCTGGTCTAACTCTTGTCAAATATGATCTCACTTTACACACAGAAATTCACCTTTGAGGTGATGCAAACCAAAACCATTTTCCAAACATTTGCCTCAAGTCCAGGACTCACGGAGAATCGAAATTGCATGAATAATTAAGCAGAACAAAAGCCTTATCTTTTTGTCTTTTAATATTGCATGCTTGGGTTGGTTTGTTGGTTGGTTGGTTTTTTTAACTTGCTGCAGAGTATTGATGTGTTTTGAGCCACAGAAAAAGCTTTTTCTTTGTCTCGCTGCCAGCTTGTGTAAGTTGGCGTGACAATCAAATTGAACCAATCTAAAGATGCTGCGTGTCTCTTTGTCTGGTTTGGGGATGATTTAACATATAATGAGAACTATTACTTTCCTCAGCAGCCAGCGGATGCATTATGTTTTTCCCATGATTTAGGAAACTGATTTAGAGTGATGGTTAAATACTTTCTGTAAATCATAATGTTATGCTTACGTATTGATTACCCTCAGAGTGGTACTCTGAGCTACCAACCACCTCATTGCCTGAGATGGGTTTTAATTAACTCCATCCTTTCCTAGATCCAACTGAAAGGCCTAATGAGGTCACAGTAGGTTTTAATTGAGATCTGCATAAATTACTGTCTGACAGAAAAGCGAGTGAAGCGGTCCGTTCTGTCAATCCCTGGGCCTTAAGAGAGCAAACCGTATTTTCCACAGCAGGGGATGAGGAGACAGGCTGCTGGAAAACCTCTCAGTTTTTATAACCACAAACAAAAATGTCTGATCTCTTTTCCAGCCTCACCCTTTCTCTCTGCACTCCCATCTCAGGGTCGGTCCAGCTGTCAGATGTGGGGCCAGTTCTCTTCTGTGCATTAAAATTCATTGCTTAAGATCGCTTTTACTGTATTTGCCTAGCGAGGCTCCCAGTACAAGGTGGAAACCAGCACCGTATAAATCAAACTGCCACAGCGAAAGTGCAGAGTAAACAAACTGGCCTTTCCCATGACTCCCATAAGACTGCTGGCCCTCATCGATCACAGTTCAGCCTCACAGGTCAGACACCCAAGTCTGCAGATTCTGTTATCTGGAAAAGGGCAACAACACAGAGGCTGCGTTCACACTGCAGCCTGAAGAGATACAATTTGGATGTTTAGTCACATCAGATTTTTTTGGCATCATAGTTCACACTTCCAAATATGTGACTTCAAAGAAATTGAAAGTGTCCCGCATGCACAGTAGGGGGCGCAATGATGTCACACAGAGCGGGTGCTCAGTGTTTTGCCAACTGCCATGATGGTGCGTTCACACCAAACGCATTATGCCCGTCAAAAATGCGTCCGACACTTCCAGTTCGACCCGTTTGCACTTTGAATGCAGACGCTTGACATTTTGCTCTATCACTACCACTTGGCGCATCTGGTTTACATTCAAAGTCTATGTGGAGTCAGATGCGTCGAAATCGCTCCAGCCATCGTTTTCTGTTGCTGGCCTATTTGTCGGACGCATTGGACGAACTTAACATGTCAAACACTCAGAGCGCTGCAAATCGCACTGCGCTAGACACGCGATACGCATTGCGATGGGCCCTCAACGCGCCTCCAAATAGACTATGAATGTAAACCAGATGCATCTGACATGCAAAAGTGTTTGGTGTGAACACCAAGAATTAGTGCTCAGTGTTTGCGGAAGTAAACATGAATGCCAACAGCAGAACATATTTTATGATTTTAAAGACATTATCCAAGCGGAGCCAGGACACCAACAACTTAATCCTCATTACTGTTCGCCATGTTGTTGTTTTTCTCCTCGCTGGCGTGTATCAGGATGCAGAACAGTGACGTTTGTTGAGTTCAGGTCAGATGAACTGTTCAAGCCGTTCAGACTCAGGTCACATTTGGAAACATCAGATGCGTGTCGGATATCAAAGTGAATAAAAATTCAACCTGTGTTGTTCAAACCATCAAGAAAAGATCAGATACAGGTCGGATTAAGGTTAAAAAAAAAAATCCGAATGGAGTCACTTCAGGCTGCAGTGTGAACGCAGCCAAAGTTTGCAAAATGCATGAATTTATGTGGGGATGGCAAAATGCGGATATTGTAATTAACCAACGCAGATGGAGAAAGAAATGCTGTGCTGATGAGATTAGAGAAATATTTTCTTAGAGAGAAACACTGCATGTCATTGATGTGACAATGTAACAGCAGTCTTTGCCCTGAGGTATCCTGCACAAGCCAACTCAATTTACATCAACTGCTTCTTACGTTACCGACATCATTAAATGCCGCGCGGCTCCAAGAATCCCTTTGTTTACTCCTGGAGATCCCCGGCTGTGGACCTCAGAATGGTGGTGCTTGATGGCGGATTAATGAGATCCGAAACCCAAATCAACTTTATGATACCAGCAGAAGCCAGTGCTCTGTAATGAGGACAAACCCATCCGACCTACATTCCTCCCAGTGGGAGCGTTTTGAAGCGATGCCCTGAGCATTTTTCCAAGCCGATCTTAGACACCAAGAGCTCCATTTTCTTTGCGCCCACAAGATCAACAACTATGGCTGGAAAAGACAAAGATAAAAAAAAAACCTATGACGACAGGAAAAACACATATAAAAGGCGGTTGTTTGTTTATCTTGACAATCCCTTTATGGATGCAGTTAAGCGTACACTGCAAAAACACAAAATCTCAAAATCTGTGGTCTAGTTTCTGCTGCAGATATCTTATCACACTGGAAATGAGACAAACTAACGTAAAAGTAACGTTTCAACAAGAAAACCTGAAAAGATTGGAGGTGAATAGATCTCTGGGCTACTTTTACAGCAAATTTGGTTTAAATGTTTAAAACTGGAGTTTTGCTACAAGTCAAAACAAAGATGTTTGTAAGCAGAGATTGGAAAACACTGATCTCCAAACTCACTATAAATTCAGTGTCCTTTCAACTGAGTAGCATTATTCATTTATATTTTATGCAAAAGATCTGAATGTTGCCTCTGGTGGTATCCAGGAAGTATCTTGCTGAGACTACTACAAAATCAGATTAGATTAGAAATAAAGTGCCTTTTTTAAATGTGCCAGCACAGCAAGAAATATTAAATATCTAATCATATTTACCCATTTTTAATATGTTAATCCACTGAAATGCGCATTTTAAATATTACTGCAATATCACAAGTGAAAAAAATAACCAAAATGAATTTTGGTTCATTATTTTTGACATTTTTTTTTAAAGACTTTTAGACCAGGCACTAGTTGGTTTAAACAAACAAAAAACATAGTTCAAGACTAGATGCATCATTAACTTGTGTTGAAATTAAGTGTATATGGGAAAATGTTTTGGTTTATTTACTTCTTTTGTTTCTAGTCTTTATCTGTCATGAAATATGCAGGATTTATAAAAATTGGCACTTGTTTTTTAAATGTCTCTTTTTGAAATATTCCCTAACGAATATAAGCGACTTTATATTCGTTAGGGAAATATTTTATAAGCTTTTTACATGAAGTATCACCTGGGTAAATACTGAGTTTTTCAAACACATAAACACAAGAGGAATTAGAAAATGGAAAAATATTGGTACTGATTGCAATGTAGCTATGGCATTAGTTTTATTACTGTTAATTATTGCTAACAATAATTAGCTTAGACGTTACAGAGTAGATTTAGAAGAGTCAAATGATTTCTGTTCAATTGGGTTTGAGCTCATTTGCAGACCCAAGATCCAAATTTTAATCAAATACAATAAATGGAGCCTCCAGAGCTGCAATTTGTTTTTATTTAGGTGCAAATAAAACCAAAATTTCGTCTGTGTATAATAAATGCAGCACCTTTGAGATCCATGGGGACCAAACATAAAAACCAAGGTTTAATGGAAGCTGCAATAAATGCTAACATAAGATGCTTAATCGACTTTAAAACTACAAATCATTTTGTCTTTGTTCAAAGTCCAATTCTCTGTTTTACAGTGACTGCTCCCTCTCTCACAGTGTGCGGTCACCTCAGTTCCTACTATAAATAATTTAATGACCGCTCACAGAAGAAAAACTGGAAAAAAAATATTCTGAAGGCCATTATAGGTCTTAAAGCGAAAACACACCTGGTTTAATCAGCCATTTGCAAGTCAAAACCTTAAAAATGGTCACAAATGTCTCATTTGGTACAATTAATAAGCTGAATCCATACGCCTCTGCTGCAGCAGCCTCCCCCCTGGATAAATGGATTACAAGGACACCCTGTCTGTGCACCTCCACCAATCTCGTGTTCAGCCTGTCTACTTCATCTTGGGCGGAGGTCTGCATACCAGATAATCATTAACAATGAAACCCTCTTGAAAATGTAAGAGGTAAAACTTGACCTGCTTTAATGCCATTGACCTCTAAATGATCACCTGTAATTGAACCCTGGGGTCTGCCCTGAGGTCCCAGGTGCCTCGATGTGGCGGGGCGCGCTAATGCTCTGTGCGCTAATACCCTCAGACGACACTGAGGGACCGCACGCATGCCGCATCACCCTTTATCTCAATTAAAAACCCATTTTCCCATTTCTCTGTGACTTCCTAAATCATCCACAGCAAGTAAACACCCAAAATCCTCTAGCAATGAGCTCCCCTAGAGGACCAGCATGTCCCTTAATGAACCTCCAATTAGGAGGGAATGAGCCCTGGGCGAGGCCGTCGCACCAAAGTGCTTTGAAGTTCACTGAAGGTAAAGCAGCTGGGAGCTTTCTCTATGAGCTAAAAATGAATAACCTGGGTTTGAGCCCTCCCGTAGTTCTAAGAGGGTCGTTTGGATCCCGCCCGAGTGGTTCGCTGGTTTATGAGCGTTTTTTTGTGGTTTCGCAAACTGAAGAACTAATGGGTCGCCCAGTTGGCCGACCGTGACATCTGCTGCACTCTTTTTGAGCAGCTCAAACTGTTAAATTTAGTCAAAATGTTTGCCAAGAGAGAATAAAAAGCAAATATTGTTGCTTGACCTTCTAATCCTCTAGATGCCAGACACACCACCTGAATCTGAGAATCTCCTCTGTGGATCACACAGGTAGGCTTTGCTTTCCTGTCTTTGTCATTTAGAATAATTGACAAGCAAATACCACAACAGAGTTCAGGAATCTGCCAAGCTATATGAATCTTTCCTATGCTGATTAAAAGCTAAGGGATACACATCAATAGTTCATTCTCAGTGAACCTTTGCCTAATGAGTCTTTTTACAGTATGCATAATATAAGAGGAGTGCAACTAATTGGCTATAATGAATTAGCTCCAATCCACCAGGTCATCTATTATTTAATACCGTTGCTCCTGTAAGAGCACACACACCCCATCCATTCACATGGCAATGATGTTATAGAAACCCTGAGGGCTGAAGTCCTCTGACCAGGCAGCTGATGGTCTCCTGAATAACCGGCTGATTAACCAGAAAGCACATTCAGAACAAACAAATGCACAGTCAGAAACAGAAGGGCCATGTGAAGTCAACATCACCGCCGGCCACATTCTTGACATCCCAATTGGGCGCTGATCCAGCTGTTAGTGCAGGCCAAGCTGTTGCTGAGACTCAGCGAATCGATTTTCCAGATCCTTGGATTAGAAAGATAGGGCGAATGTGAAAGGCATTGATTTCTTCTTGATATTTAACATAAGTGGTTGATTTGTGAGGTAAACAAACTGATATTTTTGTCTTCACTGGCCATATGTTTGTGATCCTCACTTTGACTTACCAGACTTTTATTTAATTGCTTCACCGCCTCTTTCTGGGTGAGTGAAGATACAAGCTGGGATCGATAACAGCTGGTCATGGATGCATTAATCGCCAGGAGCTGCAGCTCCGAGTCGGCCGCTGGTCCTGCAGCAGTGAGGGCATGTGGTACTCCACATAAACACTTCCACTTCTGAATGCTTTTACAGTTTTTTTCCTCTTTTAATAGAGGGGGAGGATGACACATGATCCTGGGGGATTTCCAGAAAACTAGGTTATAACTCAATTCATAATTACACAACATGGGAATTATTCCTCTGCAGATCTGCTTTTCCTTTTTCTGTTTTGCCAAATTCTATTTTCTGTAGCTTATTCTTCGAGTTCCTGGTATTATGCGTTTTTCACCTCCATATCAAGCACATCAAAATCACCATTGTCATCAAATGTCGATTGTGCCAGAATGTATTGATGAACCCATTAACAACCTGCTCAAATATTAATAAACAGCTGTCTCTGGATTCTTATAATTAGTATTGAACATCTGTTCACAGCCGCTCCAGGATCTTGTGATTATTTTTCAGATTTTTCCTGGTGCTACTTCAGAAATATTTCCAAGAAACTTTGTAATATTTTCACTTCTGTATGACGTTAATTGTGACTTTTTGTTCCTCGCTAAATCAATAATGGACTGTTACTATTTTGCATCATATGTTCTCTTTCAGAAACTGTTCATCTTACCGACAGATTGCACTCAAGTCAGAGTTGCATAATGTAAACATGTTGTTACTCAAGTAAAAATGTATTTGATAAAAAGTCTACTCAAGTACTGACCGACTGGTGAAACTATCAGTCATTTGATTTTTAAATATTACATTATGAAATGGACCAAAATGTAAAGTTTAAAATACAAAAAATTTCACTTAAGACAAAAATGACAATAATTCATAAAAGTAGCAAAAAATAACAAAATCATGCAAAAGAAAATGTTTCCAAATCAGTTTCTTTAACTAAAAATACTTATGAAACTTTAACAAAAACTGGACATGTGTCTGTATTTGGTGATTTTTTTTTTTGTTTGAACATTATAAATTCTCCTAAAAGTACCCTTTTTCAAAAAAATTACTCAAGTAAATGCATTTGAGTAAATGCAATTAGTAATTACCCAAATCTAATCTAAAAGGACTTCTGCAAAAAAAAACCCCCAAAAATCTCAGGTTTGCCAAGATTGGTGCAAGAAAAGAGAAAATATCCAATAAGCAACATTTAGAGAATAAAATGATCCGGTGACATCAGAGTAATATCTTTGAGCCCATCTTCAACCAGCAGAACAATCCACCATGTCACGAAGCTCAGATCATCCAACACTGGCTTTCGAACATGATAATAGGTTCGCCAGGAGCTGCAGCAGCAACTGTGTTGCCATCACGTCAATATGAAGCAAAACCTCTGGAGGAATGTTTCTGACAAGTTGCTGAATCTTTGCCATAAAAAACTGAGGCAGTTCTGAAAGCAACAGGGGGTTTAACACGGTACCAGCAATAAAAGTGGCTGGTGAGCATATCCTCACAGCAGACCCACTTTCTCACAAGCAGGGAAGGCTTCTGATAGCTTTCTCTGCAATAACACAATGCAGGCTCTCATTATCTAGTGAATGGCAGGGGAAAAGTGCTGCTACTTCAGTTTTTCCCAGTCTACCATTATAAGATCACTGGCAGAGTGAGGATGATTGCAGGTGGAACTTGTATTATACTAATTACCCATATTAAAGAAACCATCTGAGCAACACCCATGCTGAAAAATACAGACAAGTGTATCATAAGATACGATAAGATTTTAGAGTTAACCAACTTCCAGCATCTTTGCTGGACTCAAGATGTTGCCAAATGATTGGGAGCGAGTCGCTCCTCTTCCTCCTCGATGCCTCAATATTTGAAATTTGACCCGAGTTGCTGTATCATGCAACCAAGTCCTCTAAAACCTGTAGCTATCACTTCCCTGGCAACATCTGCTTACCTTCAAATGGTTGCTTTCTCAATTTCCATGCTACTCTCTATAAAAAGTAATCTCTAAGGCCACCCAGACATGCTGTTAAAGTGGCCTTTGTCTACAGACTGTGTTTGGCATCTCCTCCTAATGCTAGTTCCTGTTGGAAAACAAAAGGGAGCACAGGGGAGCACTTTACAACAGTGGGGGGGGAGCACAGTTTGGCCCGCCATTTGTCTAATGAACAATCAGTCACACTTTGGTACAAGGCCATATGTTAGTTTGGATACAGCTTGCTCCCTTGTGTCGAGAGCCTGAAACCTGTTTCATCACTCACAGATGGCTGCGTGCCGCGCACACATATCCAAAACCTTGAGAACGAAAGTTAGTGAAGGTTCAACAAGATAAGGGAGAGGGGAAAAGAGCAACGGCGTAACCCAGTTTCTGATACGAGTTGGAGTTTAAAGCGATCAAAACAAAGCCTGGAGGGTACCGCTTCTGAATGTGGTTTGGTGGGAGATGAAAGAGATAACCGTATAAAAACCGGTCTCTGCTGCTAATGTTTGCAGAAGAAAACAAAGTGGGTTAATATCTCTGGGTGGGTTAATAAGCACTGACAGCTTGTACTGTCAGTGCTTATTAATATAACACTGAGACAGTGTGATAACAGAGCAACTGGTTGGGGTAATTATTATTTCCTGTATAACAGCATTCGATGAATAATTCAAGTTTGTTAGTTTGTGCATTTTATGTTCACAGTTTTATTCCTTATGTTCGACCCACTGGTCTGAAGCCTGGAGCATTAATGTGTCTCTCAGCACAGTATCAGACATTTCTCTGCCCCGGGTGATTATAGGTCCACATTGTTGCACGGGGCGGTTCTGCTACCGCTGATTAAGCCTCATAGAATATGGAAATGACAGGAGAAGTTTCAGATGCCATGTTGGTTACGCAGATGATTGATGTCTTCCTACGACAACAACGGGACATAATTAGGTCTGTCATGATCACAAATTTTACTGGACGATAAATTGAGCCAGAAGTTATCGCGATAAATGATTATATTGTTTTGCAATTACATAATAATGCAAGAACACAATCTCAAATACCAATAATCTTTAAATTCTAACTAACTTTTAACACTGGAACTAAGACATTTCAAATATCCAAAATCAAAAAAAGAAAAAACTAATAAAATGAATAATAAAGTCTTTTCCAGTCGAGAGCAAAACTCCAGACTAAAAAGTTTTGCCATCCAGTTTTAGGTAGAAAGAGAAAAAGAAATTGAGTCATTGGTTATTGCGACAGCCATACTTCTACTCATTCGAAAGTGTACTTTTTGATAAGAAAACGTTTGTATAGACATGTTCACTGCAAAATAAAATCTTACCAAGTATTTTTACTCTAGTTTCTGGTGCAAATATCTCAGTACACCCACAACTAACTTTTTAGCAAGAAATAACACCTTGTTTTAAGTCAACAACTCCTTAATATTGACCAAAAAGTGCTGGTTCCACTGTATTTCTCCTGTATTATAAGTTAAATAAATAATCTGCTTGTGGATTTTGTATTTTTAAAGAAGTTATTGTCTTGAACTTGGAGCAAACCAACTGTTTCTTGTTGAAAAGTTACTTGTAAGTTCCTTTTGTCTTATTTCAGGCGCCATGATATTGCAGTGGAAACTCGACCAAAATTACTTGGTAAGATTCTGTGTTTTTGTAGCGCCAGGAGTTTATTCCTATAGAAATAACAAACATACTCATATAAATCCCTGACGGAGCGACCTTCCTCCTGAGTGCTTCCTTTTACTTTCTGCATGAAATCATCAGAACAGCAGAGCTGTCACTGTGATTTCCTTCCACTTCTCTCTCACTTTTTCCGCACTTTGAATACATTAAACTTCAAACGTGTCAAGAAAGGGACTGACTGAGGGGAAACGGTGAACTGCGTCAAAGAGAAGCCAACTCCAACCTGATCTATCTGTGTCGAGTGAAGCTTGTTCCTTTGAATCTTAGATGTTAATTTAGACTTTGATTCTGTGTTTTATTGGAATTTCAAAGCAAATCTGGATGTATTCATTTAAAAGAAAATGACAATCGCTCAACTAATTTTCAATGGTAAGGATTTATTGTCCAGTACATTGTTTGTAGTGTGTGTTCTGCTTGTAGTTTTCAAAACCAGAACAGTGACATAAAACCTGATCCACCACGTGGGACTGGGTCCCTGAAGCTTCCCAGTACACCAACAAGTGATGGCTACAACTTTAAAAGCAGCAAAGGGACGTTTAAATAACAAAAATCCAGCAGATTTAGACAGAAACAGTCTGAAGATCCAATCTTTTAGAACAAGGTTACCGCTTACAAAAATATACCAGAGTTTTTAAAAAGTTGCAGTTTCAAAACAGCTAAAATTTAGTGCCATAGTATGTTAATGATTTCCCTCTAGTGAGAGACCAGAAAGTGTAGGAGGGAAGTGCTGAACTGGAAAATCCACAAGTGGGTTTCCAGTGTCAAGTTATCCAGAGATTTTAAAATCCAAAAAAAGAATTTATCGCATGGCGTTCCAGATGTTGAGATGCAGTAGAAAGTGCTGGATGGGTGTCCAGCTCCAGGCCTCAAAGGCCGGTGTCTTGCCAATTTTAGATGCCTTTCTGCTCCAACCCAGCTGATTTAAATGGTCCAACTACGAACTGAGCATGGTTCTGCAGAGCCCAGGTAATGAAGCATCATTTGATAAGGTGTTGAACCAGAAAGGAATTAAAACCTGCAGGAAATCGGCCCTTGAGGACTGATTTTGGACACCACCGGACCAGAGTTTTTTACGTTTTTGTGTTAATGCTGTAAAACCACATTGTCATATCTACTTATTCTTTCACAAATCAGTCAATCACAGATTCTACATTGCCATTTCAAGAAAAAAAATACTGACATTGAATAAAAGAAAACCTTTTATTTAACCTTCCTAAGAGCTAAATGACAAAAACTCATCAATGATTCAACAGAACTATAAGGAAGCATTTTCACCAGCCCTGTTAAGTTCACTTTGATCAAATGTTAGTTTCTTGTCAGGAAGTCAGATTTGTTTGGGAAGGTGTGAATCCACAATCAAACTCTGTTACAATCCAAAAAAAAGTTTAGTTTAGAGTTAGTAAGAAATGGCTCGTCACATTTTACCAAAGACGTAAAATAAATCCTTCAACCGCCAAAATCTGACACTACTCCATTTTTGGTTACATTTCATGAAGAAGGAGGTTGTTCCCATGTTTTCTTCAGGTGTTTTTGTCCCATTTCCCTTGGTGGTTCTTGGTGCAGCGCCACCACAGGCGAGGAGGGCAACACATTTTTAAATTAGTTTAGTTTGTTGGCACGGTGCAGTGTGAATGCAAACCACACCAGCTAAAAATGTAACAAATGTTGCAATTTTGGTCCCCAATCGAACTGAGTCTACCGGATTGTCAGGTGTGAAAAGTCAGTGTTTAGTCAGGTGTCTTTAACAAAAGTAAACATTGAAAAGACCAGCATTGTTTGTAGTTTATATTATCATCAACTAAATAATGGCGATAAATTTCCATGCCTTAAGGCATGTAGCATTTGTCTGTTGTGTCTTACGGCTGTTAACAGCTGATCCATCCGGATCTGAACTCCCCTTTAACCTCTCAGTCTTTACATGTCTGCTGCTCAGCCATGCCTGGAATACTAATGTTGCAAATGTCAATGCAAATCAGAGCCTAACAATAAAGCAGCACAAGCCTGCTGTGATGGTTAAAGGACGAAAGCCTTTCTGTCTGTTTTGCAGCCGCAGCAGCAGCTCTCGCTCCGGCGCTCTGCCTCCTGTCGGTGGTAACAATGGCTTTTCGCTTGTGCTGTCAGCATCTTGCTGAAAAGAGTCTGTCAACAAGCTCTTTCTGCTGTGATTCTCACTGATTTTACACGTGTGTGCAGAGGCTGGAATCCCTCAAGGCAGCAGCTATGCATTACTGCAGAAAACCAAAGGGCACCAGTATGTTTGAAACACAAATATGTGTTGGAGATGAAAGTGGTGGATTTTTTTTTAACATCACGTGTGCAGCATTTGAAGATGAAACTCAGCCATACCATGCGGATCCTTTGTTGCTCGTCTTTGTTCAGGTGAAACTGTTTGTGACTTGTCCTGCTTTTCTCCCCCAGCTCCCGTTTTCATGGGCTGAAGAACAGAAACACGACAAAAAAAGAAACACAGGTTAGGACCCAGCTAACGAGATGAATAAATAGCAAAGGAGAAATAAACGTGGCAATTCTTTCTTATAATCAACCCGAGCAGTATAAAAGTGTGAGGAAAGAAAAAAACCACAGAAAAGAAAATTCTGGACCACTTAAAATGACAGCGTTTGCATTTATTATGTATGAAGCTTTTGCCCCGAGTGCCGCTCTAATATGAGGCAGAAGTGCTTCATCTGTGTGAATACTTCACTTCTCACCAATGTTAACAGCATTAGAAGGAAGAAAAGACGACTTTAATAGCAACAGTTTAGACTAATGTTGCATCCAAATAAAAGGCAATTAACGGTTTCGCGGTACTAAAGTAAGGTTAAGGTTAACTGTCCATTATTAGTAAGCCCAGCACACCACACTCTCCTCATACGACTTCTGGCTTGACCTTGAGGAGCGTCTGAACTCATGCATTATTCACTTTCCTTCCTTAGCACACGTTGCTGACTTTAACTGTCAATGCAAGTGTCTCCAGCCATGTGTGTCTAATGAGCATAAACGCTTTAAACTTTTTCTGACTTTAAATGGCTTTTTTTTTTTTTTTTTTTTTTTTTTTGCCACAACCGTCTCCCAGCTGAAAATAACGATACGGCAATGAGCGCCAATTAAACCGCTGCTCCTCCAGCCTCTGTGTGCAAAAATAGTCGGCAGCCCGATTTTTTGACTGACTACTCTTTGGAGCCGGTTTCAAAGCGCTGGCATTGACAAGCTGGTACCCAATAATGGAGAGCGCAGCCTGTCTTTCTGAGAGACACGAAGCAGCGCGCAGTTAGCTGGTGCAACGAGCTGGCAGGGCATTTTCATCCCGACGAGGAACAGGACAGGAGAAGATCCGTGGAATATTCCTGGAGATGGAGTTATTGTTTTAGTCCGGAAATGTCGCGCATGCGCACGACTCCGGAGGGCAAAGAGCAGATTCTCTTACGCGGCTAGGCTACATGCAGATTTGTTGTCATAGCAACCGACAACAACGCCACTCTACATATCAGGATTCAACACCAAAAACACTCAAACGTTTCCCACACAAAGAACAGAACATTAAGTCCATTAGCTTTATATTTTTAGGCTTTGTGTTTATTATTTAAAAAGTGAATGCTGCGGCTGCTATTAGCTATGCTAACACTGCGGTGGTTGGTTAGCTAACTTAAACACCTATTCTACTGATGATACAGATCAGAGTTGTTGTTTAGATCGTCTTTTTCAAAATCTGTTATCTAAACCAAAACACAAGGAATTCCACATCTACGTGATACGATTGTTAAAGTCAAGCTAGCCTAACCGAACTACTTCCCTCTTCCTCGCTATTTTTTTATTAACACTTCATCCTGACATTATCTAGTAATCTTAGTGCTGACAATTAGTTGCAAACGGGCACTGTGTCCCTTTGTCTTTTATACATCAGGCGTGCATTTAAGATTTAGCACGTTATATTGACAACTTGACAGCTAAAACCAGTGCTAATCATTGGTAGCCAGCAGCTTGACGTCACTCTCCCAGGGTCCGTTTCCAGCTGACATCACATTCGGCAGGACACTAAACCCGAGCGACAGTGAAAGCATCATGTCCTCTGCTCCCATGGAGAATATGTGACTCTGATTGCATCTGGAAGAGGCAATCAAAGCCAGAGTGACGAAGAGGGACAAATCTCAGAAGTGGGGAGATGCACTGGAATGATACAGTCTCTCATCGTGGGAGCTTGAAAGCGCCCACGCTGAGAGAATCAATAACACCGGCTTCACACATGCAGGGAGGGTGAGGATGTACTCTGTACGCTGAAAGACTCATTTACAAAAAAACAACTGTCTTTAAATCACCATATGGCCCAGCTATCATATCCCCAGGTAGTGCAGTGCAGTAATCCCAGTGCCAGCTTGTTTCAGACATTACAAAAGCAGCAGATGAGTAAGGAATCGTCATTATCTCGGTCTGTAATGGCAATGAGCTGCTGCGTGATCAGATTTTACCCTGAAGCCTGTTGCAGAGGTAGTCTCTCTTGAACCCTCTGTTTAGGAGGACTATTAGCGGGCGGAGAGCAGCAGTGCGGAGGGTCCTGCAATATTTTCCCGGTTACCATGGAAACCCCTTCATATGAAAGAGGAGCGCCGATGGGATGCGGCAGCCCTCGTTGAATCGGTTATGGGGGTGCGAACGGAGATCGGCGCAGACGGCTGAGAAAGCACAACAATAGGACGGAGTCTCTGAGGGGGGAAAGGCCAGGCCGCCCGGGGCGCCAACAAAGGTTTCATCTACATCCATCCCAACGGCGTCGCTTCTGAACAAATCACTCCCGCCAATTTGCCAATGACATTTAAGCTCAGGAGTATTGTGGCCGATTGAAACGCCAAGGCAGGCAGTAATTGATTAGAGTCTGCTGATATTTCAGGTTCTGACAAAAGTATTGCATCATTAGTGTCTGTCTGTCAACGTGGTTAAAACCAGGAGCTTCGCATTTTTTTCTTCCAGACAAATGAAGAAAACATCCTTTTACTGCCACAGTAGTGATTATATTCCATCAATCTTTATAAGCAAACAGGATCAGCCTTCTGTCTCATAATTACGGTGTAGAGTCTGAATAAAGATTTTATTTGCTTAAAGCAGTTTTTATCTCGTTTCTCCACTGAAAACATTGGAAATTAAAATAATTAATCCTAACTCCCATTACCACTCTCCCACCAAAATATGTGCAGCCCTCAAAATCCCATTAATTTTCATTACGCAGGGTTTTCCCCGGTGGTTGTGACGCAAAGGCAGTCATTCATCCAGCAGCCCACTGTTGAGTTAAAAATGTTCAAAAGTGACAGGAAATTTGAAAATATCACTTGATAATTATGTCTTATTGGAATATTAATACCAGAACACCAAATATAAACTCTGAAAAATGCAAACATTAAAAAAAAATTGAAATAAATAAGCAATGCTTAGCCTGGTGGGGGCCAGGCCTATAAAACACCATCATAATAATAAACTCACCCTATGGAATAAAAACCCGATATTGTAGCTAAGCTAAAAGCATGAAGACAATCAAAACAGTTTCTTTGGCACAACCACCTGTTTGACATCTTGGAAGTGATTGAGAGTCAGTAAGTCTATTGTTGAGCTGCATTTTTTCCTTGTTTCTATAAGTATCATGTTTGCCACTGATCTCCTTTAACAAGCATGAAGGTCAGGGACGCATGCTGATGTGTGCAGGAATCAGGGGGCTACATTTGACTAAATCAAGAAAAAACTTGAGCAATTTTGGCAAGAAGAATAAGGATTGTTCCTTTAAAGGATCTGTGCAGAAATATGTTTTTTTGTCATTGAATGTATTGGGATTTTTCCTTGATTTTAAATGGAGAAATAAGACTTTCTCCTAGTTAAAGGAAAAATGTATTTGTTAGCTTAGAAATATTTCATATCAGAAGATACGTCTTAATAATAAAAATATACTTTTGAAGGCAGACTGTTGAAGCAGTTGCTCAACAGACCTTGAGGTAAGTGATGCATTTTTTATGTTTTGTTATATTTTATGCTTATCTAACTCCAAGTGGTGCTTACTTATAAGATGTTTTCTGGGAACAAAACTCTAAAATCTCTCCTCCAGGTCACTAAAACACTGCAACATGAACTATTTAAAACAGAAAGAGGCTTGTTCACCTTATTATCAGGTGAGTAACAGGACATTTTAGCCGGCTGTCAATGAAACCACTCTAAAATTACGTCTGTATTTCAAAATAAAAGTCTCAAAAATATTTACAAACGTATAGCACTCACTCTAGCAGCCTGGGCTCCACACTACTAGCTCAAAACAGAAATTATAAACTCCTTCATGCTTTTTGTTTGACAGGGAATGTGATGCTAACAGCTAAAACTCTCCCATACTTCACCCAAAACCGACAGTCGGCGCACGATCGATCACGTGGTTGAGGGAAGTTGGTATTCAAAAACCAACGTGAGACATTTCACGATCTTTGTAGGTATTTTGTGAAGAATTATACAAATGTAATTCCTCACCACATCTGTTAAGTGCTACCCAAAGGTATTCATGCCGATTGGCTATTGTTTGACCTGAAGCCATCGGTCAAAAGACACGTCATAAACTCACAGCGCCATCTGGTGGCCTGGCATGACAACTACAGCTGACTACATCAATGAGAGACGATTTTTATGCTACAAATAAAATATTAGAGAACCATAAGAAAAACAAGAATACTACAAAGCTAGAAAGGTTTTTCGTACTTCCTTAAGAAGTACGAAAACGTTTCTGCTGCTGCGTGTAATAACTTATAAATGTTAAACATATAGTTACTTTAAGGTGTTGTTTAAACCATATCATGACCTTTCCTGTATATTTTGGGACTGAACCGAAAACTTCTCACTGATTTAAGAACAGAGGTTTTTCTTGAAAGTTTAATTAGTCTCATCAGTGGAAGTTATTTAAAATAAATTCTTGATGGCAGAAGGAACAACACAGCACTGTAATCCCCAAGTAAGACAGCCAGATCCCTCCAAAGATTAACAACATCGTGGCAAAGAGAAAATCAATTTGGCTTCAAATAGAGCTTTTCATTTGTGGCCAGTCATCAATAGTTTCGAACCCTCCAATTTCCTAAACTGTCATCTGCAGGTATAACAACAGTTAATAAAAGTAGATTAAAAAAATGCTTACTTAAAGATGAAGATATACTTCCAGTTGACCCAGTATTCTGCCACTACGTCTTTACACAGCTGCCACCTAACAAACCGTTTCCACTGAGAAATTCTCCAACAGACGTTTTCAGCAAAAAGAATTAAGTTAATTTAAATCCGTGTGCCCATTCATACTGGTTGTATTTTCTCTGGGTCTCACTCTGATCAGGCAGGAAGCTTTGTCGGAAATGTCAAAGGTCACAAAACAGCAGGTAGTTTGGTCAGTTCTCTTCCTCTGTCGAGAGGAAGTGGGAAGGAAACAGGCAGGAAGTGATGGATCTTTGGTCTGGAATCAGCTTTTCTCTGGTCAAAAACAAACTGCTTAAATTTTTCCACTTCTTTTTGTGGTGATTGAAGGTTGAACAGTTCTAGCCTGGAAAAATGTGTTGAAAATTAGCCTGTGTCTCATCTATTTAATTAACCCGACATTGTTTACGCAAAAGTTGTCCTTTGTAAACAAAACAGATTTACCCTGGGGTGTCATGCACCTTCACTGTAAAACATTTGAGCCACATTTAGTTGTATCTACCATCTTTTACCTTTTAAGTCAAATAAATTGATCCAGTTTTAGATTTTGAACCTAAATGTGAGTTTGTGAAAGAGAAACTTACAGCAGTAAGTTGTGTTAACTTTTATTAATTCAGTCAAACCTCCAAGAGTTTAATAAACAGGAGTTTTTAGGTTAGCACTTAAAAAACTGACAGAAGAAAAAGACAGGAGTGGGAACTATTTCCCAGAATGCTTAGCGGCATGTTTTTGTCTCCTGAGATGGAAGTGCGTCACATTGATCTGACTCTTGTGTTTTATTAAGGCAAATGTTCATTTTAATGCAATTCTCAGTTAGCAAAGCTTGAGGATAATGTCCTGTTCACACTGAATGTTTCTGAGCTGAATTCATTGGGATGTTTAATAAAATTCATCATCAGATCAGAAACTTTGTTCCTGCAGTTTGAAACTAGAGTTTAAATTATTCTAAAGTAAAATAAGTATTTATTTTAACTTGATATTGTGATTAAAATAACAGAGAAAAGTGGCTCTTTATCTAATTTTGTTCTTGCATATTGTGAAATAATTATGTGGTTTAAATTGCAGCATTTAGTTAAAACTCACAATTCAAGATTAAAAAGTTAAAAACAATGTTTAGACATCTTGTCTCTGGATGTTAAATCAACTTCATGAACTTTAATGTCTGTGTTGAAACCAAGACAATTTTCTTGTTGATTTAAATTGCATTTTCAGGGCAGCAGGTGGACTTTCATTTTCAACTTAAACCACCTGTAAATGTTTTACAGTGTTCGATAAAATCTTATTAAACACCTCAACAAAGAAAAGAGTCTGTAGCCATTTGGATGTCATTTTTCTTCGGTCTGGTCTCACCAACCCCCAGCAGTTCATATCCATCCAACTGCTGTATTATAGAAATGGAAAAAATGGCACATGCCGGCAGCTATATATCTCCTGAATGTCCGCTTTAATGAGGGCAATGCTGAGGCAGAATTATCGCCTAACTCCATCTGGATTTATTGATCCAACAGTGTAAGTCAGCCACAGGAGATAAAGATAAACTACCACGATGGAGAAACAATCCCCACACTGATCAGAGGGCACCACACTGATAATCACTCATTCTTCCCTCTCTGGCCACCACTCCCCACTGTTTTCTTTGTTCTTTGCTCCACTGCAGCCTCTGGGGGGTTCCACACAAATAGCATCCCCAATCACTTCAGCTAAAAGGTGGAAGTTGGACTCGTTAAGCAGTTTCCACTGTTTTCTAGGCATTAATCATCTTGGGCTGAATGAAAAGTTGAGGAGGATGTGTTGTGATGCAAATGAAAGACGTTGTGTTGACCCCTTTGTGGTGAACGTTGGCTGGTCTGGCTGGCAGGGTCTTCATGCAGCAGATTGTCTCTCACCTCTGCAAAAGATGCCTTCATTAAAGCCCAGCACTCAGAGAACATATGGGTGATAAATCAATTTAATCGACTCACTGAATCTTTGATTTTTGAATGTTTTATTTTTGGAAAATCTGGATTTTTTCCCCACCAGTTCACTCCTTGGGTTTCCATTGTTCTGGCTGCCATCTTGCTTGACAAGCGTCTCTTATTAAGGTAAAACTCTAAGACAAAATCTAAAACAGACGTGGCAATATAGAATAAGAAGAAAGTTGTGCTATCAGAAGAATTAAGTAGTAATTTTATGAAAACTCAGACACAAAAAATAAGAAAAATGTAATTATCCAAGCTATTTTCGTCTCAAAATACAAAGCTAAGATATTTGCCCAACAAACTACATCAATATACTTGATAAATTTTGTGTTTTTGTCGTGTTGTGACAATACGCTGAAGAGCAGCAACCAAGCAACTTTCTGTTAATAACTTTGGCTGTGGCCTCATGTAGCATCACACGTTCAGCCAACTTCCCAGGCCCGAAAGATTCGCCCCGAGTCTCTGAAGAGCTCGGTGCCCCTGGGGCATCACAATGCCGCTTTGAAGTCAGGCGATTAAAGAGGAAAGACCTGTCGAATAGGGATGATGGGGTTAAGATCGGGAGAGGAGGAGGATCAACGTGAGGGACAGGAAAGGCTGTGAATACCAAGCGCTCCGAACCCGAGGGACGCAATTAAGAGCAAGGCCTTTTTTACCGAGGGTTACGAAAACACAGCGAGGATATCAGCGCCGCTGCCTTCCAAGCCAAGGTAAGAGTTCATTACTACACACAGTGGGGGCTGTTAAACCTGGTTTGTTCCCTCCTGCCCCCGCCCACACGCCCCGCAAGCTGTCCAACAGACACACGATAACAATTTCCATCTCTGTCAAATCCTGGAGCCAGGAAAGCTTGAGAGCTGCCGGCGAAGAGCTCAGAGAGATTCAACAGGGATAAAGATCCCATCCGGCCTGTCTGCATCTCAAACACAACAAAATGTCTTGCATTCTGCAATAATATGCAAATAAAGACAGAAAATGTTGCGATATATTCCTGAAAATAAGAAAACACCACCTAAAAACCTCCCTTACTCATAATGTAGGTCATCATGAACTTAAACCCAACTGTGAAAAATGAACTGAATTTCACGTTTATTTAAAGAGAGTTGAGTAAGGTGAAGTAAGGCATAAAATGTATGCAGAAGACAAATAATATGTGCTTTTTTACAAACAAAAATATATAAAAACTGTTCAGTTCAACCCCCTGCAGTCAGTACTATGCACTATGAAACATTTGAAGGTGGTTTAACTTGAAAATGAAAGTCCATCTGGTGCTTTGAAAACGCAATCCATCCCAGCAAGAAAATTATTTTGATTTTAAATCAGAAATTAAAAGTTTATGAGTTAAAACATGAACAGAAAAGGTGCAGTAGACAAATGATTTTATTCTTGGTTCGGTTTTCTCTGTCCTACTGATTGCTTGTTTTAAAACCTTGTTTGAAATAAATAAATCAAAATCCAACCAAACTACCAAAATGTCTGCAAGTCAGAGCTGTTTCAATGCCTGCAAGGCTGACAGACGTTTAGGTTTTATAGATAATGTCAAAATAATGTATTTATAAAAAAAAAAATGGCTGCCAGAATAATCAGTCATTTTCAGCTCAGATATGAAAGAGTTTCCAGCTGATTCCAGAAAATTACCTCTTACACAAGTGATGATTGTATGAGGAGATTTAGCACAAACCAGCAGCCATTAAATCCAAAAATACCGACATGGCCAACTATGGGACATTTTTCCAAACACATCAGATGTAGAGATATGTGGTCTGCGCTATTCTGTAAGCCATGCCAGCCACTTAAACATGTGTTAAGAACACATCTGGTAACAATTTCTAGCTCTCATTTAAATGATGCTAAAATACCATAGAGCGGTTGGGTTTCCTGTACAGTTGCTGAAATCAGATTGCCTTGAAAAAAACAACACTGTAGCATAAAAATTTTAAGGAAAAACATTTTAGGAGGAAATAAAGTGTTCTTTGTCTGCAACATAAACTGCAAAACAACTGTTATGTCAGCACACAACCTACACAGCTGCTTAGTGTGCTGACAACAATAAACAGTGGAGTGGCGTACATACGGAGTGGAAACAGACAATTAGCAAAATGCCACCAGATTAAAGCCATTTTTTATTATTTAAAACTACTAAAAGCCATCGAGTCTGGGCTCCTGCATGAGTTTCTCTGAAATGTTTATGGGCTGAACAACACGAGCCAAAGCTCTGATGTTTGATTTGTTTTTATATTGCCGAGGCTCCAAGGCCACTTTCCAACAGACTGTGTATTAAATAATAGTGCATGAAGGGAATGAATGGGGAGTATAAAATATAAATTCTGACACAAAGGACTCAACATAAAAAAGGAATAAAGATACTTGGACGGCTGCCTGGTGGTTACAGAATGAGTCCGGCCCAAATTGCAGGCTCAGGTCCAAATCCTAATGGTTTACATTCTGAGTTTGATGCAGAGAACATCCAGTGATACAACAATGTTCACAAATCCCTCTGAAATCAGCTGGTTCGCAACGAATGCGACTCACAGCTGCAGCTTTCAGAAACGCAAAACAATTTTACATCAAATTCATCCTAAAAATGACCAAAAGTAAAACAAGAACTTCAAAACAGTGGCTGAAGACATAACTGGCTGCCATCACAAGAAAACAGTGTTAGGTTGTGTGTGTGTAGGTGTGTGTGTGTGTGTTTTTAAGGTGACCAATTATGTTTCCGCGAACAGGTCAGGATAGGTTCATGCCAAACATATTTATTACATTTTTTGCACAAAATCTTTCTTAGGCTACATTCACACTGCAGCCGTAAGTGACCCAAATCCAATTTTTTGTCTTTTTTTTTTTTTTTTTTTTTTTTGCCATGGTCGTTCACGTTTCCAAATATATGCGACTTGACTGTGTTCTCCAGTGTGAACCGCAAAAGACCTGCATGCGCAGTAGAGGGCGCAACGTCACAAGTAGCGAGCGTGCATAAAAAAGCAAATAAGAAATAAACGTGCTAATGGTGGAGCATATCTTACGATTCTGAAGTTGATGTCCAACTAGAGCCAGCACATTAAGAACTTAATCCTCATTATCGTCCGCAGCAGTTTTTCTTCCCGCTTGCGCCTATCAGAATGGTGAAGTTCTGGACAACGAATGCGACCTGGACATTCAGATTCGGGTCACATAAAGATCAGATACGCATCGGATGTCCAAATGACCTGGGTCATATTTGAAAAAAGTCCAATCTGTGTTGTTCAGACTGTCATGGAAAGATCAGATACAAGTTGGATTAAGGCGAAAAAGCTGAAATGTGGTTACTTCAGGTTTCAGTGTGAACGTTGTCTTAAATACTCTCTCTCTCCCAAGCCACACACAAACAGCAACCAATGTGTTAAAAGTTGACTTACTCCAGCCGACATCAGTGTTAACGCCGATATATACTTCATCTCTCATTCAGCTCAATGCTGTAGCATTGCTTAGCCTTTGTTTAGAGGAAGTTTTACATGCAACATTCCTCAATCCCCAAGATTGGAAGGGGAACAAAGACGAGGAAATGTTAACATTTCTGGTCAAAATATACATTTTGGTCTCCAAAGTTTTTACAACGGATTTCCATAATCCTGATGTCTAAGAACTATTTGCGTGTTTACGTCTCGATGGTTTCCAAAAACATGCCAAGGCAACAACATATGGAAACTTTATGTCGCTGAGCAGTAATTAAGATCCACTGAAAATCTTCAATCAGCGCTAGGAGGAAAGACGGTACACAAACACCACAGATGCTTCACAGAAAATCAAACTGCACATAAGAGCACCTCGCTGAGTGCAGCAAGGTGTTTGACTGTGTGGATTTATCCTGCGGCAGCACAGGAGCAGCAGAGCAGGAGTCCCACTGGGTTACAAGAGCCAGCAGGTCTGCATCTGGATCATTTCCTCGGCACAAAGACGCCACACTGGGACCTCCTCATAAAGCCGCACATTTTCTAAAACCCCAAAATCCCTCAGAATCTGCGAGCGCTGTCAGATGACGCAGCAGCTTGCAAATTACAGCCAAAAACTAAGAATGTAAATATCATTTTTTTAGACGGAAAAACATTTGAAGGTGGTTTAAGTTGAAAATGAAAGTCCAATTTACGTCAACAAGAAAACTGTTTTAAGTTAGAAATTAAAGTTGATTTAACAACAAGAGACGAGTTGTCTAAACATTGTTTTTTAACTTCATTCATCTTGAATTGTGAGTTTTAACTTAATGCTGCAATTTAAACCAAATTATTTCACAATATGGAAGAAAACAAACTGCTCTCACAGAGTTAAAGACACATTTCTCTATTTACTCACAATATCAAGTCAAAAATAAATACTTATTTTACTGTAAAATAATTTAAATAGAAAAATAATTGTTTGATTTGACTGAAAATATATTATCTAAGCACAAAACAGTTATCCTTTCACGAAGACAATTGATTGTGCTGGATTTAAGTTGGCTGAAAGCAAAAGCATGCACACTACTTTCTGTTGGTTCATCATAAATTGTAATAAAATGTGAAAACGTTCACAGGCTGCAGGTTACACTGAACTGAAAAAGGGAGAACTAAATGAATGCGGTTTTGTCCCTTTTCCTGTCAAATATATGTACAATAACGGCCAAAAATTCAATAAAATGCTTCAGCGACACAAAGGAATAAACTGGATTTATCACTTGGTCAGGGTGTGAAAGGATGTGGAGAGGAAGAAAAATGAATTCTGGACAAAGAAGCACGAACTCTGCTCAGTCCAAAACCTCAGGATGCACTCCTTTCCTCTACCAGCAAGCTCTGCACTGGAGAAAGAGTTGAAAGATTTTCTTTGACGAGATATCCTGCCTCTAGTTAGTCCCCAGAGCGAGCCAGGAAGACGCTGAAATGTGGGGGGAAAAACTGGAGGAGGAGGCGAGGGTGGGGGTTTTAATCTTGTGAAAATGCAGGAGTACTTTAAGAAACATTTGTTCAAACAGCCAAGGGAGCCGCAAGCAAGGAGACGTCAGGAGAAATCAGGCTTGGCTCGACACAAAAAGCACTCAGAGAAATGAGATTTAATCTGCAGAGCTTAGAACGTATTAGCTGCATGTAAACAGTCAGTGCTGGCTGTGAGAAAGTTCACTTCCTCAGCTGTGCTGCCTGAAAAAAACAATGCATAAAACATCAGGGGTTAAATGGGAATCTGACATGCGAGGACGTGGGGGTGTTGCGGTTTTAAATCGAAATGGATGGGCTGCAAAAATGTGACATCATCTGGAGAATGTAAGGAAACTAGCTGACAAAACCTTCTGGTTTGGTCACTAATTGCAGCCGATTTACTGCGCCGCCATTTGTGTTGGAGTTTTTATTGTTGCTGTTGGTTCGCACAGTCAGCACAGCCACAAAAACCCACAGACAGTCCGTTTACAGAGGAGGACATACTTTCACAGATGTACGTGATTATGCAAATCTAACAACATGATGACCTTCTAAAAATATCATGGAATCAGAGAGGGACGACCAACAAACACACAAACCTCAACGTGTTGCAAAAGGTTTGGACGTCCCTGGTTTAAGATGCGTTTGGTGCTTTTTAAAGGGAGTCTTTGTGGGTTTCTGCGATCCACAGGAGTCCATTGCAGCAGTTCTTAAAACATCAACAGAATGATATTTCCAAATTGCTAAATGTATCGTTTGGTTTTATGAGATTAATAACGGTTAATCACTGCAAAAACACAAAATCTTACCAAGTATTTTTGTAAACCTTCTGGAGCAAATATCTGAGCACACCTGAAACAAGACAAATTTAACTTACCAGCAACTTTTCAGCAAAATACAGGAGATAAGCAGTCATTAATTTTGATTAAAAAGTTCCACTGGCAGATAAATACTTAGAACAAAACATTTTTCCCATGTTATAAGTGAATTTATCTGGCAGTGGAACTTGTACTTTGTCATTAATACTAAAACACTATCGATTAAAAAAAGCTGTTACTGAAAAGTTTCTTGTACGTTGCTCTAAAAACTAGATCAGAAATATTTGGTAAGACTTTGTGTTTTTGCAAGCTTGAAATGTAAAATGCACCTTTTAAAAAAAGCATCTCAATAAGATGATTTTCAACTCCAAAAAGAGACGAGTGAAAATGCAGTGATTTAAACCCAAACCTAATGATAAGATAGAAGATAATATCATAAATTGGAATACACTGTCAAACATTAGAATTGCATTTAGTTGTGTCTACTATCTTTTATTCTGTAAGTCAAATAAATTTATCCAATTTTAGATTTTGAACATAAATGTGAGTTTGTGAAAGATAAGTTGTGTTAACTTTTATTAATCTAGTCAAACCTCAAAGGGTTTAATAAACTAGAGCTTTTAGGTTAGCACTTAAAAAACTGAAAGAGGAAAAAGACAGGAGTGGGAACTATTATGTGGCTCTTTAACACCGCGAAGGCAGGTTTTTCTTTCTTGCATATTGTGAATTAATTATGTGGTTTAAATTGCAGCATTAAGTTAAAAGTCAATTCAAGATTAATGAAATTAAAAAACAATGTTTAGACAACTTGTCTCTTGTTGTTAAATCGACTTCATGAACTTTAATTTCTGAGTTAAAACCAAAACAGTTTTCTTGTTCACTTAAATTGCATTTTCCAGGCAGCAGGTGGACTTTCATTTTCAAGTTAAACCACCTGTAAATGTTTTACAGTGTAGAAATATTCTCCCAATCTACTGTAAATCAAACTGACACCCTCTGTGGTGCTTTGCTGCTTCCTAAATGTTTAATTTAAAGGTGATTGTACTGGCAATATCACTATCTTAACGGTTGCCGTGGGAACAAGACCAAGTTTCAAACAACTGGAGACAAAAGGCGATATGTGAATTAAAGGTTTAGGAAATTGCTACACTCTCCTAGAAAGCAAACAGGTAATATTGGTTTATCAAGAACCCGTGGTTAAAGTGAGGCTGAGTTGTCAGGATCATGTTGTCATAGAAACGAGCCAAAAAAGCATCTTTTGAGGAAAAGCTGGTAGGCAGCGAGAGAAGAGAGCTGTGAGGATCCACACCTGTATTTTCCTCCCATCCACCCGTCACTCAGCTGTCAGCCTTTTTAAAAAATAAAAAATAAAAGGGAGACTGTCTGGCGGTGAACTGAGGTGTGGGAGTGTTTTTACTCCAGCATGGTTTATGAAACTGGGTAAAAAATGAAAAAAAAGCTCTCATTTACAGCTGCAAAATATTTCTTTAGTCACACAGTTTAAAGCAACGTATAAAAATGGAGCGCGTTAATGCAGCTGCTCGATGATTCGAGCCACTATTTTCACAGGAAAATCACCAGCAAGGCAAAACAAATCTAAAAAATATCAAGGACAAACAGCTTTCTAACATTTTTAAATATAATAATCTAAACAAAGTGTGAAATCCATCTGTTTTCATCCAACTTAAATCTTTTATATCTGCAGGGTTCATCTTTATCAGTTTGGACAGAGGACAGCTTGACTGCCATTTTAACGTTTGGCTCATATTCTCAAAAGGATTTAGACCTGGACTTTGACTAGGCCGCTAAGGATAAATTTACACCAATCTAACTCTAGTTTGTTTTCCTCCAAAGTGCGGTTCGTTTCGGAGATATGAATCCCTAATCAAACTCTGATGCAGCTTTGGTTTGAATGAAGTGAACTAATGCAGTTCGAATGCGTATGTGAATGCCAAGCGGACCAAACCCGCTCCAAAAGCAGAAGTGATTTACATCGCACTGCATTCTGGGTAAAGACAATCAAAAGAAATGCATGAGTTTAGCGCGAGCAGGAGAAAAGGCTCATTGATAAAACCATTCTCCATTTCTGACTGAACTTCATGAATGAGGAGGCTTTTGTGTCGTTTTCTTCAGTGCAGCGCCACCACAGGGCAGGAGGGGAACAGCTCTTTCAATTAGTAAGGATCATTTGACATCTTATTTATCCCCTCACCATGATACTGCCACCGCTATGTTTCGGAGCTGTTAATAGTGTCAGATTTAATCTTGTTCTGTTTTGAGCAGAACTCCTTTCCTTTAATCTTCGACCAGATGACAGCAGTGCATGATTAATAGATGTCATATTAACATTTTCTCCAGCCGGACCTGCAGCTCTGCCAGATTTCCCATGAGCCTCTTGGACGGTTCTGTGATGAACGCTCTGCATGCCTGACCTGTCAGTTCAGGTGGACGATAAATGGCTGAATTTATTCTCAAGGTTATATTAAATAAAATGCTTAACTATTTAATATTTGGTTGCTTTGGATTTTGTTTAGGGGCATCAGAGTAAATGAGGGTAAATACAAACGGGTCAAATTTTATTAACTTTGTTGGAAACATTTCTGTTAAAACAAACTTGTTAAAATAAATACGTTTTTGGTTTTCGTGTGAAAAAATGTACAGAAGTGGATTGCAGCCACTCAGCTTTATTTTTTGCTGAGGAAAACAAAAACGTTTTCTTTGAATTGTGACTTTTTTGGAAAACTGACTTTAAACTCAAAATTCTGACTTTTTCCTCTGTATTTTGGCCATTTTTTTTCTCCTTTTTTTTTACAATTCTGACTTTTTCCTCAGAATCCTGACTTTTAGAATTTCAGAATCCTAAAATTTTTACATTTTTAATTTTTTTCTCAGAATTCTGACTTTTTTTGTTGAGAATTTTCACTTTTCTCAGAATTCTGACTTTCATCTCAGAATTCTAAAATTTTCTTTAATTTTTTGCTCAGAATTCTAACTTTTAATATTGAAAAATTAAAGTCAGAATAATTGTTTTGTCAGTGATCCTAATCCTCTCGCGTGCAAAGTGTGAAAAGCTCCAGCAGATCCTGTTACGGCACCTCATGATGTCATGAGGTGCTTGCAGGGGGCTTGGCCCTGAGGACCTCCCTGACAAATTGAACAAATGCTAAACACTGCTGGAGCAAACGCACTTGTTCTGAAACATATATTTAAAGAGTAAAGTCTGTGTTTCACAGGACGAGGACAACAACACTGTGGGAATCAACAGGCTGAGGTTAGCGGGTCACGCTGAATCACTTTCTCCCTGAGAACGTTGTGCCTCCAGTTCAGAGCTGTGGGAAAAGGGAGTTTATACAATTACATCACATTGATTTACGGGGGCCAGAGAAACGATGGGGAGAGGATGAAAACCGAGCTGCTTGGAGCGGCTCCAAAATGAAGTCCCTAAAGAAACACAAGTCAATAGTTTGAGGCCACAAAACATGACGGATCTGAGGCAGTTTGAAGGTCAGAGATACATCGGCAGTATGATGATGAGAAAACGGTTTGAAAACTTGCCTTTAGGATTTAAAACAAGATGATAAAAACGCGTAATGACCTAGAATAAACACAGGATCATCTCTGTTGATTTACTTGAAGGTGTCTCAGCAGATATGGGAGGGAAATGATGACAGTTCTTGCCTGAGCAGATCCTGCTGATGCCAACTTTAGTAATTATTGGGCCGGTGATGAAACTGTGAGCAACGCTCCAAAAGGTTGAGCTGCAGCTTTACTGGCGGGTAAATAATTCAATCAGCCTCACCACAAACATAAAGTTAAAAATAAACAACCGACGTAGCGCTGCATGCCCATAAAACAAAGAGCTGGGATTTTCATGATGAAGTAAGTTTTTATGTAAAGGTTTAAATCTGATCTGGTGTATTGTTTGAGGCTGCTTGTAAAGCCTCAGCCCCAAAAGACTGTTTTATGCATCTACTGAGAAGCTATTACATAGGAGAGCGTTACTCTAATGCAGCGGGTGTATTATTGATGTCAGAGGAAGGGAAACAGACTGATTACCATAAAGACAAAGCAAAAATGAAATTGATCCCACTGAACTGTATTCACATGCAAAGGCAACGAAAATGAACACGACTTTTGGCATTTGAAAATAAATTGTTTTCCAAGTCGGCAAGACAAAAACAAACATTCTTAATCTCAAACATCAAAAAGTATTTATATTTTCCCGAAAGAAATGCAACTTTTCCACAACTCTACACAAATTTAGATAATTCAGTTGATGTAAACATAATGCTTAAAGGTTGCAAATAAGTTTTAACATGCATAGCGGTCACTGCAGTGCAGCTAATTAAAAGCTGTTTTGTTGTGTTTCTTGTGGATTTTTATGTTATGAATGCACACGGATCACAATACAAATACTGCTAGTCCAAGAAAAGTTTTGTTAAATCCAATATGACACAGAGACTCAACTCAGAAACATCCAGTCCCTCCTTCCACTGTAGCAGGTAAAACATATTAAACACTATCAAACATCAATAAACACTAATACTACTGACGTACTTTCTAAATAACCTTATATGAAGAAAATTACAATCGATCACTTAGAAAAAAAACTCTAGAAGAACAGTTTTTCCCACCTTTGTTATGTCTTAAGAAAATCAAAAAGACTTTGGAAAAAAAATAATGGCAAAGGATCATAATCCATGCATGAATTAAGAGTAAAAAATGCAAGCCTATGATTTTAGGCTTGCAGGTGCAAAATATTGTGACATCATGTATTTTCCAAATAACTTGTGCTTACAGAAAATTACAGCCGATCACCTAGAAAAAATAAAAAATAAATGTTATTTTACAAAATATTTTACCACCTTTTCTGTGCCTTTAGAAAATCAAAAACATTTAGTGAAAAATAATGACTCGTAATTCATGCACGGAAGAGTTAAAATGATTCCGATATAAAATGTTAGATTATTTTTCCTCCTAGATGATGAATGTTTAAATAAAAACCGGTATGTGTTCGGTACCAGATGCTGAAGAACTGCAGTGGGAGATATGCCTTTCTTTCCTTCGTTTCTTTTTAAATCTCCAGCATCTTGGAAGAACAACAGACCGGCAGTTTGAGCCAAAAGCAACAGAATAAGTGCAGAGAACTGGAGAGCGGGCTGAATACTGGAAGTGGGTGTTTTAACAAGCTCACAGAATCTGCACGGATGTTTGAGACATCGACGCTCCTCCAGATACAGCTTCAGAAACTGGAGACATGTGCTCTTTATTAAATAAATAGCGAGGTGTCCATTTTTCAAACTGGAGTAAAGCTGCGTTTCCAGTTTGGATTGTTTTCCTTGTTATGGTTTCTCTTTGTGGGAGAAATCAGCTCCAGGTTTAGGAATCAAACAGATTCATCTGAGTAAATGTCTGTTCTGTCATTTGTCTCGTTCAAACAGCAGCTTGGATGAACGAGCTGGATGATTTTTTAATGCGTCTCTTCATAGTTGTGAAGCCAAAAGAACATCAACTCAGTTGGGGGGGTGGGTTCAAAAAGAAATCAGCAACAAAATTACTTTGGCTTCGGCATCCAAGCATTTCATCTGGGATCTGCGTCCTGCCAAGTGTTATTGGGAAACATAATCTGAGCCCATTTCTCACAGGCGCACGCTTTTGGAGGCATTCCCAAAGCGAGCGTTTGCTCCGGGAAACACTTCCGAGAAGCGGAGACAGGTGGCCGCCGGCGTGAGGCTGGACGACTCGACACCTGGTGTAGGTGAGAAATCAGCAGGAAGACGGCCAGGATCACCTGATGTTCTGCTGTTTTTTTTACCTTCCTTTTAGTTTCATTATCAACTTAAATCAATCATCGCAGCAGCCAAATTAAATTCAGCGGGCAGGGACACCTGTCGGTGCTGTGCAGCCTCTGATAAACACGCGCTGGAGCAAATTTCTGGGCTCTAAAGCGTTTCGTGATAAAACCAAACTCCTTTAATAAACATCAAATGGTTTATTAAAGGCTGGATGTGTTTCCAGTGCAGTGGATTCTATTTACTGCGCGCTTCAAAGGAAAGAGCGCCCAGAGAATTGTGGATTAAGTGAAAAAAGGGAACCGACTTCACAGTTCGAATGCATTTCCTCCAAAAGCTATTAGGAGAGAAAATGAACTGCATCTCTTCTTGGAAAACCACAGTTCCTTGAGGAAGTTTGAAAGAGGGAGCTAAAATGCGAGCGCGCTCCCTCCTCGCATGCTAATGGCTTGGTTTGCTTGTGGCTGCAACACTTCGGCTGGCGCTGACCGACTGTTTGCCCAAAGGACAGAGGCCGTGTTTTAGTGCGCTGACCCGCGAACGCCGTCTGGAGTGCCGCGCTTTCAGAACGAGCGGAAGGTTAAAAATTTCATAAGCCACCATCAAAAAAGCATGAAGCAGCGTGCCACTCTGTCTTTCTGTCGAATTGTTTTCCCCTGTGAGAAGCGAAGAGGAAAAAAGAAAAAACAGAGCATCTTTTGTTAAAAGGCTCTTATTTAATCAGACTATTCAGATAAAATAATTCTTGAACTTTTAAAAGCATGTCCTGAGTTTGTCCCAGAATGCTCTGAGTAATCTGAACACAAATCTCCAGCATCACTGGAGGATGCTGGGTCACATGGGGAGCCTCATCTGACTCCACCATGACCCTGCAAGTTCCTCATCACATGCAATCTGGAAGAAATGGAAAAAGGCAGACATTCACACACACACGCACACGCACACACACACTGCTATCAGTTTATATCCATTAAAAATCCTCAGTTCTGATCCTCAAGGGTTTTAGCTGCAAAAACACAAAATTTAAAATCTGTAGAGCAAATATCTTAGCTGACTTGAAATAAAACAAAACTAACTTCCTAGTAACATTTCTGCAACAAATAGGAGCTTGTTTTAACTACACAATTGAAAGTATGCGAAGCTATTTTTTTTTTTTTAATACATTTTAAGGAATTATTAACCTAAAATAAGTTTGTTTATCCCAGATGTTAGTTTACTTTTAATTCAAGCTTTTATTTCAAGCTTCCATCCTTAGGAAGAGTAAAGACACACATTTATCAGTGTCTTAAAATTAAGAAAAACAGTTATTTTAATTTCATTTTTCACTTAAAACATGGGAAAAATGTCTTGTTATAAGTGAAATAATCTGCCAGTAGACCTGGTACATTTCCATCAATATTAAGAAGTTAATATTGATTCAAAACAACCTCATATATCTAGCGTAAGTTACTTTTAAGTTAGTCTTATTTCAAGTTAACTGAGACATTTACACTGGAAACAAGAC
The DNA here is from genome assembly GCA_010277015.1 of Poeciliopsis turrubarensis. Classification (NCBI taxonomy): domain Eukaryota; kingdom Metazoa; phylum Chordata; class Actinopteri; order Cyprinodontiformes; family Poeciliidae; genus Poeciliopsis; species Poeciliopsis turrubarensis. Next base: position 649,457 of record VMRN01000086.1, on the reverse strand, counting down.
CAAAAATACTTTATATTTTCATTTCTGAGAAGAAGGAATTTTACTCTCGTCCAAGTCTTTATTTATTTATTTTTTTATCTCTGATCAAATTTACTGCACATAAAAGATGGAGTTCTTACAAACATCATTAGCCTCCAATTCCTACTAATTTAATCAAGATAACAGAAATTAAAAAACAAGACAACACAAAGAGACTACGTCTGATTCTACAGACTATTACGGCTCCACAGGAACGTTCAAAAAATATTCAAAATATTCTCTAAACTGATTGTCGTATCAACCTTCCAGAACCTCTCAGGCCTCCTGGTTCTGGTTCTGAGGATGCAGAGCAGCCAAACATAGAGAATCAGCTTTCAGCTTCTATGCACCAGAAATCAGGAACAAACTTCCAGAAAACTGCAAAACAGCTGAAACACTGAGTTCCTTTAAATCCAGACTAAAAACCCAGCTGTCAATGTTCAACGACAAAATGTCCAAACCATTGACGATGTTTAATGACTTTGTATTTTATGAGGTAAAGCCCTTTGAGAGACCCAACTACTGAAATGTTATACAAACAAAACTGATTTGATTTTAAAGCATTGTGGTGCTGAGTCACTGAGCAACATGTAAACTAACACTATTTAAAGTCTGAGCACATCTACTCTGAGGGCTTGTTTTTAAGGTGTTGGGTAACAATATCACCCATTCATTAATCTCCTTCTCTCCGTCAGATTCTCCAGATCCAGGCTGCAACCTCTGATTCTGTTGATCCAACAAAGCAGCCCATGTGCGCATCAGACCTGTGGCGAGTCTCACTTTGTGGGAGGGACCGCGGCTTCGCTGTGATCCCGGAGGAGCAGCAGGGAGCCGCGCGGTGGACGAGGTGTGCGGGCTACAAAGGCAGCAGAAAAACACAGCAGGCCTAGAGGAAGGAAAATTCAGAGCCTTTTTATAGCTGCTTACCGACTCCAATGCATCCCGGCAACACATGCAAACACAATAAGTTGGAATAAAATTACCCCAATTACATCTGCTAAGGTTTCAAATATTCACTTTCAAGTAAAAACGATCATGTCTTATAACATGCAGCATAGATTGGGAGCTTTAAATAGAAAAGCACGCCGGTTCCAGTTGTGTTTCACCCGCAGGCTGTAAGGAGAGGGAGGGGGGGATCATTATCACTGCCTGAGACATTAAAGTGCTATTAACCAGGCAGGATGCACCGCGAGTCATCCTGGAAATAAATCCCTCAGAAGGACAAGTGGAGGAAGCTAATAAAGCTGCATCATTTATTCACAGCGACTGTCCTCACCGTGTCGATACGTCTGCAGCTGATTCGTATCAGAGATAAATGTGTGCAGAAGAAATAAAATAATGGGTAAACATCTAGCATCAACCTGTACACGAAGATAACGACCTCATTACCGGCGTCGCCATTAATAAGCCCGGCCCGACGACAAGTTCAGTCCAAATGACCCAACAATCATCCCGAGTACTCGATCTAAAGAGTTCAGATCCCAAACTGGAGCAAAACGTGAGACATGAAGTGAAATTGATCATTTTATGAATTCATCTGATGACCAGACAAAGAAGAGAAGCAATAATTCAACATATTTATATTCAAGTATAGTAAAAAGTATCCAAGGTGTGACTCAAGTAAGAGCAAAAAAGTATTTCGTAAAAAGTCTACTAAAAATATCAAGCATTTAATGTTTAAAAATTACTTAATCAGAAGAACCAAATTATGAAGTTAAGTGGAAATTTTTGTATTTTAACGACAAAATTGCAAAATTGCAAATTCATTGAAATGACAAAAAATAATAAAATCAGGAAAATTTTCAAATAATTTTTTTCCAATATAAAAGTTATTAAACTTTAACAAAAACAGTTTTTCATTGAGTGGGAAGAAAATCCAGAACTTTTACTCGAGTAAGAGTAGCGATACTCTATAAAAGTAAAACTAAAAGTTCAGGGGAGCAAAAATACACATAAAAGAAAATGTTTTCATAAAAGTTACTCAAGTAAACGGCAATAGTTACAACAGCATTTCTGTATTCACGTTTCGTGTTATTTCAGATAGGAATGTGGAGGAGAGTCCAGGCACAGGGAGGCACAAAGAGAAAATGTTGGACCCAGTTACAGCTGATGCAACCGTAAAAAGCCAGAAGATTGGAGCGAGTCCCAATTTATCTGAAAAATGCTTGAGTCAGGAGAGGAGAGACGCTCTGGGCCCAGTGAGTCACAGCGAGAGTAGAAACGGCTCAGAGCCAAGCAGCGCGCCGGTGTCATCCCTCACAAAACACAACAAAATTTCATCCATAAACCTCACAAACCTTTTCCCTCCTCAGAGAATCCCCATCTTATCGAATTATTATATATATAATTATCATTTTGATCCAGGTTTTTGGTGGAAATAGATTGTGCTCACGTTTACAATACACTATAAAGTCACGCTCTCTCCATATTTTTTTTTTTACATAAATGTAGGGTTGATAGACTGTAAAGCCATAAAACAGAAAACAAAAAGGCAACATTCATTCGTTCACAAAGCAAGAAGTTTACAAAAATAAGAGTTTGAAAGTTCGTCAGAGATGGACAAGAAGCTGAGTACAGAGAGCTCAACTTTCCTTTGGATTAATAAAGGATCTTTGAATTAAAATAAATTGAATATGACACATTTTTTGCACATATATTCTTATTTTTCAACAACAGACACTATGTTCATGTCTTTGAAAGCGTTATCAGATTTTGACCTCGATGTGAAATGATACGCGTTTACAAGGACTTAAAGAAGCTTTGAATTTCATAAATACTCCAGTGTCAATTCATGACAAGAATCATCGTAAAAGTTTTGATAAATCTTTGATCAAGATCGCTGAACGACACTTTCAATCTCTGAATTTTGCTTCCACAGATCGAGCTGCCTCTGCAGCTGCAGCATCTGGTTGGACAGGAAGTTAGCCAACATCCTGCTGCAAACAGCCCATAAATGAAAAACTGTTCAGAATATCTGATTAAAACTATTTAAATCATGAACTGTTAGAGATCATTTCATGGTGAATTAGCTGTTAGCTGCTTGCGTTCAGCTGCAGGGTAAATCTGAAACATATTGGAAACAGAAGCTGGAGATCACATTAGTGCCAGCAAAGACTCGCCTTGTGAAGGATGAGCAGAAAACCGGTCAAGTTAAGCATCAGTGCATCGTCACAGTTTCCAACGTTTCTTTTTTGGCGGGGCAACAATGAAAAGATACTAAAGAAAACATGCAAAAAGGGAGACTTTCATGCCCAGAAAAGCTTAAAACTCTATTTATGTTGCATTGTTTGTTCAGTTAAAACACTCCAAACAAAGGTCTGTGCATACAGAATTTCACAGTAAAGAAGGTAAAAACCCAACTCCAAGCCTTTTCTTTTTTAATCTCACTGGACTGGGGTTTCTAAGATCCAGAGTCCAATGAAATAACAGTTATCAGATTTATCTTCTTTACCTTAACCACACAAATAGAAGTGGAAATTCTGCCTGAGGTGCATCCAGAGTTAACTGGATTTAGCTTAGTCACAGACGTGTTAATAACCAAGAACTAATCTACTCAGACTATTTACTTGATGCATCGAGGAAACTACATTATTCATTCTGCAAACAGATTTTCCTTTCTCAGTCAGTTCATAAGCAGAGCACAAGCCTCCATATTGGGTAATAAATAAATCATGTGACAATGGAAACCAGTTAATGTGTGCAATAAAAACAAGCAAGAAGCAACTCCTAACAGGGGCTTGAATATTGAAGACTGAGTGTTAAGCAATGCAGAAAACAAATAAGAACAATGAGAGGAGAAGCTTTTTCATGGAGCTCCTGCACATTATTTCACCTCTGGGTTTAGAAGGATGTAAACTTTAGAAAAAACATTCAAAATTTTGGAATGAAAACAAGTTTTTAGCTTTAAATCTCAAACTTTTTCAGGCCGAGGACCTCTTACCCCATTTAACAAACGCTCAACTTGAAATCGCCCCAACAATAACAATTACTGTAACTGTTACTGCTATTTTTAATTTAGAAGCATTATAAAAGGAAACAAACATGGTCCCTCCGCCACTAGGTATTCCAACATAAATAATTTTACTTTAGGTGTTTAGATGCAGTTAGTCAGCGCGGGACGCAGCTCTTTTCACAGCTGCAGACTGTTAGTAAGTCTGCTTTGTATCGTAATAGTGTTCAAAAACAACGATTCTGCAGGAAGCTACTTATCCATTTTTATTCTTAAACACAATCCTGACTGTAGCGTCGTACTTTGAGTTTACGTCATGGCAAACAAACTGTTGTTTACATGCAGTAGCTCGCGGACCACAGTTTGAAAAAGACAGTTTTTAAAGTGACCATATGCAACATGGTTTATATGGTTCATACGGCACTTTCTGTGGCGCCCAAACGTCAGCAGCATTCAGTGCATCAGAGCCAGAGCTGCGCAGTAACTAGTTACATTTACTCAATTACATTTACTTGAGTCAATGTGAATGTCAAATTTATTTACGTACCACTTTAAAAACTGCACCAAAGTACAAAAAGGAAAACACAAAAGATTAAGTTGGTGAAAACAGAAAGAGGAAAAAACAATTAAGCAATAGTAATTAGTGCTGAGTAACTTTTTTGAAAACAAGATGTAAATAAATGTCAGGATTTTCTACCCACTGTATGAAAAACAAACATGTTTTAAGCAAAAATTCACCAGACACACACCTGCAGTCTTTTAAAGTTTCATAAGTTTTTTTTACTGATTTGGAAAAAAATTATTTTGCCTGATTTTATTTTTTGCTACCTATACAAATTATTGTCATTTTTGTCCATAATATGCCAAAACTTCCATTTAACTTTATATTCTGATCCACCTGATGATGTAATGATTGATAATTTGATTAGTTACTCAGTACTCTTTACCAAATACGTTGAGTAATTTTTTTGAACAGCTACTTTTTACGTTTGCTCTTCTTACTGGTGTATAATTTTTGGGTCCTCTGCCCGCCTCTGATCAGAGCTCCTGAGGTAACTCCCCCCACCAGTCAGACCCGTGTCACAAATCCCGACAGCTGGCCCGCTTTAAGCCCCTCGCAGAGCTTTGAATACATCTTGGGGATGAAAAGAGCATGAGGTGATGAAGAATCCTTACGGGGAAAAAACCCTGAGATTTACCGAGCGTGCTCGCTCTGTGCAATGACCTCAGCCTTTAATGGATACCTGTGTAAACTGGTTTATTAGTTCTGGAAAAATACGTAAAGGAAAATATGGCTGTGGGGAAACTTCGAGATCATTTGTCGCATCCTGAGATGAAGCTGAGGGTTCCTCCCCCCACCGGAGCCGAAGCCTAAGCCTATTGGAGGGTCCGCTATCTCCCGCCGCAGCTTGTCTAATACATACCTTTTGCCTCATTACCTGCTCAGCACAGCCGTTATAAAGAGGAAAAGGCGTGAATGCGAGATAAGCACAAGGAATTCTTGGGTTGAGCACAAACAGCCATCCTGCTTCCTCCTGATAAAAAGGAAGCGAGGCCCCTCAGCTTCCTGCCCTGTGTGAACTCTGGATCTGCCCCGTGTTTGGGTCACTCACAACTTCCAGACCCTCATGGAGACAAGCGGCGAATAAAGATACATGGAAGCGTAGATATATTCTGAAACAGATTATGAAAGCAGAAGTCCTGCAGTGTTTAAGTTTTGTCCAAAATTCTTCCATATATCAACGCCGCAAGGGTCCAAAATCAGAAATACTGTTTTTTTGTGCCTTTAAGGAATTTGGATGACATTTAAGTCAAAAATAAAATCCTTCATGTACAGATAAAACCAGATATTTACATACTGCATTCATTTTTTTCCATTTACGTGACTTTATTTATTTTTGATAATTGCCAAGGCAGCATTTTTTCAGATTTTATTACAACTGCCAGTGGACAGTTGGAGAAAACTCCTGTGACTCTGACACATTATTTGTCAGCTCATTAATCAATCAAGTTTATTTAAATAGCACATTTCAGCAACAAGGCAGTCCAAAGATTTTTATATGATAGAAACACAAAAATACAAAATCATAAAAGACACCACGCAGTCAACAATTGAGAAAGGTCAACAAACTTCAGGTACAGACTGGACAATATGGCTGAAAAACATATCACGACGTAAGGGTTTCATATTGGTCAATATCTTTAGTTATTGATTAGTTTTTTGTTTTAAACATCTGAATCGGCCTTTCCTGTTTTATCCACAATTTTCACTCAAAGGTGTTTGTTTTTATTTTTAAGCAGATAGGAGCCAGAGAGGGCAAACCTTAAGCTGCTGCTGCGCAAGTTACATGACAGTTTGTTGCTAGGTAACCAAAGAGTGAGTGAGTTGCTAGGTAACCAAAGAGTTAGCGAGTCAGTTGATTCCACCAACCTTGCTTAGCAAAGTTGAGCAGCTACTTTTTCTCTCTCTACGTCTCCCAGAATGCTGTGCGGCTCTGGATCAAGGTTCAGGGAATATTGTACATAATGAATATCCTAACAAATGTGCTATCGATTGATATTGATCATGTGTTTATCATGACACATACTGTCCTTGATTTATCGTCCAGCCTCAGTATAGACTGATGAAAATTTGTTGTTGTTTTGAAAACTTAAGATGTACGTCGATACAGGTAACTATGTCATGTCTAACATTAATAATTTAGCCTGTCTGTTAATGTTACAGCAGAATTAAATAGACTGTTTTACTGAGTCATCATTCACAAACAGGGACAGTTTATGAATTTCCAGGAATAAGATCAAAAAATAGGGAAGTAAAATGCTGTTTTCACTCTGTATCCTCCTAATTAAGTCTAAAAAACAAGAAACATCTAAATCATTGAATCAGTAAACTTCAAGGCAGATGGACTTTCTTCTGTTTACATTCTTCCTAAAATTCTTTGATTAAGTCTGCCATTAAAATCTGCCCCAAAGTTTGCAATTAAATTATTTTAGAAGGAAGTTAAAAACAGGAAGGAAGACCTTAAGGACATTTCTGCGAACAGAGGACAAAACACGTGAGGGAGAAAAGGAGCCGGGAGAAACTCTCTCTGAGCTCTGAGAGAAAGCGAGTAAATGAAAAGCTTACAGATAAGATGGTGCCAGGATAACGTTTGTGGTCGATCTCATTTGAGATGTGCTCACATTTCACCCAAACACACAAAGGCTCCAACGGCAGCAATGAAAATGATCTATATTCACACAGTTGATAAATGCCTGAGTGAAGCACTGACACGTTTTATGGAGGACTATTATTTCAGGCATGTCAGCTAATGAGGGTAATGGAGGCAAACACACGGGCTTCTTTACAGTAGAGCGACTGTGGCAGAGCGGTAGAGTTTGGTGGATGATTTTACCTGTTGATGTTGATTTAAAAGTTCATCGGTTTTAATTTGAGGTATCAGTAATAATTTGCACTAGAAGAAGAGGCAAAGTCACACTGTGTGAGTAGGAGAGCTGCTAACTAGTGATTATGACTCAGTCGTGCATTCTCTCCATATGAATCCACCACAAACTTGCCTTTACATGTCATAAAAATACCTGTCCTTGTAAATAGCTACTTACATCGATGTGCTTCCTTCAATTTTGATGGAGGTCAGTTGTGGTGTATTCTCTGATCTGTAAAATATCAAGTTCCTGAGTTTTCAATCTGTCAATGAAGCTAAAAATCAAAACTTTACAGTAACGAGATGAATTCGCTGCAAAAATCACAAAATATTACCAAGTATTTTTGGTCAAGTTTCTTGTGCAAATGTCTTAGTTCACTTGAAATAAGATAAAATTAACTTAAAAGTAGCTTTTCAGCAAAATACAAGACCTTGCTTTAGGTCAATAACTTCTTAATATTGGCAGATTATTTCACTTATGCCACTATCAACAGGCAATTTGATAAGCAAGCTCAGGACCTAGCAACCAAGTACTAGTCTTTTTCCATCAATATTAAGAAATTATTCTACTAAGACAAGCTCCTGTATTTTTGCTGAACAATTAGTTGACTTGAAGCAAGTCAAAACTGACTTACAACTAAGATATTTGCACGAGAAACTAAAGTAAAGGTGGTAAGATTTTGTGTTTAGTGTTCTCAGGGAAACTCTAGCATGTTGACAGACTGTTCTGGCTCCAATATGGCAGCCCAGAGGGTCCTGCAGGGGATGGTGAGGGGAGCTGAAAAGCTCAAACTCTAAATCAAACAGTACTGCAACATTACAATAGAGAACTGATTCCTGTGTAAATAAATATGCTGAACTTGCATTAATTTTTACACTTTTTACTCTAATTTGAGTTTTTGTCGCTATTGTTTGTATGCTTACAAGATCCATTTGTCTGCTGTATGATGTGAAAAGCTTGTTTAATTTTTGATTAAGTGATGGTAAATTGATCAGGTTTGATGGAAGATGCATGACAACCTGCAACATAAAAAACAGACACCATTTAAATCAAGGCAGCAAAGTTTTTCCCTCTAAAAATATTCTTTGGAGTATTTCAGACACAAACCCTTCATGTGTAGCTCTGCTGGGTGAATGCTTTGGACCAAAAACAAACAACTTAAATCAACATTTTAGGCCGACAACGCCAAAGCTTTGATAAATAAAGAAAAACGCTGCCGCATGGAAGCGCTCAGGCTCTAGTGTCAGACCTTGCACATCTCTTGGCTCCTGTACAGCTGATGAAAAACACACCTTTCAGCGAGTAAATTATTTCTGCCAGCTGAAAAGCAAATTTCATTTTCTCCTGTCTCTCGACAACAAAGATGCTGAACCCATTACAGGCCAAGGCGCGTGCATCACACACGTTAAATGAAGGGTGCTCTTGCAATCGAGAAGGAAAAAAAAGCTATTTTCTCATTGAGCCAATAGATACTCCATTTAGTTGTGCCTCTGTGGATTACTGCTCCTGTAGAGCAGAGAGGATGATTCAGGGAGAAAGCGAACAAAGAGCACTGACCCTGTATTGTTTTGCCTACACATTTTTGGTGCTCCAAAGGTTTCGTTATGAATATAGGCGGATATAGACTAGAAAGGATGTGCAAGTTTCTAGTGCAAATATCTTAGTTTGCTTGAAATAAGACCAAACTAACTTACTTAAAGAGCTTAAAAAACACCAGGCTTGTGTTTAGCTATTAGTTCATGCTTTTGGTGTCTGGAAAATGAGTCGTTTCTAAAACCTCCTGAGCGAAACGTCACAAAATCAGCAGGCATTGCCCCTCACCTACCAACCCCAGCGAAGTCCAGCTCGTTACCTAGCAACCACGGCACAGCTCCGGCATGTTTACTCACACAGCAAAAACACAAAATCTTACCAAGTATTTTTGTCTTTGTTTCTACTGCAAATATCCTAGTTTGCATGAAATAAGACAAAAATAACCAAAAAGTAATTTTTCAGTAAGACATAAGAGCTTGTTTTATGTCAGTAATTCCTTAACATTGATGAAAAAATACTGGTTATCATTTCACTTATAACATGTCTTGTGAGAACAAGACATTTTTCCATCGATATAAGTGAAATAATTTGCCAATAAAACCAGTATTTTGTCATCAATATGAAGGAATTATTGACTTAAAATAAGCTCCTATAACTTGCTTGTTAGTGAATTTTGTATTATTTCAAGCGAACTAAGATATTTGAATTAAAAACTACACTGTTAAAAACATGTTTATGGTGAATCAATCTCTAATTTATGTTTGTAAAATACCGGCAGAATTTTACCGTATATAAAATATTCGGTAAAATATAGAACATAACAAACATTATATTTTAAAGAAGAGAATTTTACCGAATTTCTCACAACTTTACTATTTTAATACGGTAAGATATCATCAACCACAGCTGCCGGTATTTTACTGTAAATTAGAGACTTTTTTCTTTACACTGTAGACCAAAAGCACTTGGTAAGATTTTGCGTTTTTGCAGTGGAGTCAGAAGACAGAAGACAAAGTGGAAACAAGGAAAGAAAGCTGAGAGAGGATCTGGTTAAGTCGCATTAAATATCCTGCCACAAAGAGATCCACCTCATCTGCAATCATGCCAGCTGAGACCAAGAAGGAAAAAGGTGGGGAAATGACACCGAACGGAGAGACCACTGGCTGATTAACGTCAGGCCTTTAATGCTGTGCCAGGTCAGGTGGTGTCACGTATTTTTCAGCAAATACTGGCAGACTTGCTCACAGATTTTGCCAAGACCTGGATGAAACGGCAGCTTTGAACTCATCACTCCGTCACATCCTGATGTGTTTTCGTTTTATTGTAATGTAAATGGTAAATCAAAAGCAGCACATTAACAGGGATACTATTAACACCTTAGGTGTTGTGTATGGGTGGGTGGAGAAAAAAACCCCACTGGAATCAACTGAAATGTTGAACCGTTTAATTACAGCACCCTTTGTCGCATTTATAAATTTCACTACCAGTTCACTAATGCAGCTGTTGATGTTTATTGTGTGAAAACTATTTCTTTTTCCGTATATATTCTTTTAACAAACGGAGGAGAGAAAAGCTGCAGGCAGAGTCTAGTCATCTGTGTTGGCAGCTCCTCCAAACACATCAATTCAACTGTTTCTTTATCTTTTTCCCCCGTTACTTGACAAAGCAATTGTTCCACAGCAACATGGCGAACAAACAGAGCTCTGTTTTCTTTCTGTCTACACCAACCTCTTTTTACTTGGTTAGGAAGAATGATATTAGACTAAAGAATAGCAGAGAACAGAAGGAAGCAGAGCTCTTCTCTCAGTATAATGCGCTGGTGCAGCAGCGTTGACAGTTAGTCTGTCTGTCAGTGTGTCCAAACTGACTGGCTGTGATGTGATTCTCCTCTCTTCTGACATGCAAACCTCAGGGAGCTGCAGGGCCTCAACTCCAGGCACACTCCCATGGACACTGTTGTGTGTTAATGAGTCCCTCGGAGACAATCTCCTGGGGCAAAATGTGATTAGATCCAGATTCCTAGCAGTTACTGTAACCAGACTAAATGCTTGAGTGGAATATAGAAATATATATTTTTTTACCCTGACAAAAACAGTGAGGATTTAATCAATAAAATTAGGGTAATAATTGGAATTGGGCACATTTTGATCAGCATTTTGGTCATAAATTACATGAAATAAAACAGCTGTTAGGTACTTGAATAAATTAAATTCAACCAATTTTGAGCAAAACTGGTAAAATTGTAGGTAATTATCTAGATCATTACACTCAGTTTAACGTTAAAAAGAAAAATATATAAGAATTGGGCCATGATCATCTCATAAAACGCTGGTGAAAGTTTCTAAATGTGTCCTAAGCTGGCATGTAAAGGTTCCTAGCAAATTTGACGTTAGCATTAGCATTGTCTTTAACTACAAGTTAAAGCTTAACACTAATACATTAAATCTATTTTAACAAGATGGCGTGCAGACCTTTCAACTATCCTGACATAACAGCAGATTAGATTCGGTTCACTGGAAATAATTTCCCAAAGGTTGACAACCAAAGCTTGCTGGATATTTTTGCTTTCAACATTTAGCATTGTTGCTAACCCACTTCAAACTGATGCAAGTTTTTTAAAATCAATTCTCACAAGTTATCAAACTTTTTCTATCCCCTGAAAACCAGATTCAAACTGTGCTAATAGTGTTAGCATCGTTGCTAAAGTAGTGGAAACTTGTGGTGAATGTGGACCAGTGGTGGGATACCGTATTTTCTGGACTTTAAGTCGCACCGGAGTATAAGTCGCATTTTTGCGGGAAATTTATTTGGTAAAATCCAATACCAAGAACAGACATGTCATCTTGAAAGGCAATAAAAATAGAATAGAGGCAACAACAGGCTGAATAATTCTACGGTATGCTAACGTTACATGAACAACGAACTGAGAACGTGCCTTGTATGTTGACATATTAAGAGTTATTCAGATAACTATTGCATAATTAATATGCTAACAAGTTTACCAAACCATCTGTGTCACTCCAAATCACTAAACGCAATGAAATCTTCATTTTCAATGTTGCTTTTAAACAACTCTGTTAACTTTGAAGGGAGAATAACACAGGCCTAGAGCGCCCTCTTGCATTTTAGTGTGAAAATAACATGTGATATGATATAATGATGTGTTAATTTCCACACATAAGTCGTTCCGGAGTATAAGTCGCACCCTCGGTCAAACTATGAAAAAAACTGCGACTTATAGTCCGGAAAATATGGTAGCTGTCTTGTATTTGGAAGGTTGTGTTTAAGGTACTAAACCCAAAATTAGCATATATTGACCGGTGTATCAAAGTGTGCTGGGTTAAACATGCTTTGAGCGAGTATGAAAGGTGCTTTTAAATTCGATCCAAGTAACATGATACAAATTTAAATTCAAAAGCTTTCCAAATTAAATATAAACTCTGAATAAGTTGATATAATGATTCATACAACATGTTCTCTGTTAGACACAGTATAGCTAATAGTTGACTAAATCATTACCTAGTGGATGCTAAAATACTAAAATTATTTTCATACTTTTGCTTTGCAATGTATTCTGAATTTTAACTTTGTGTTAACCCTTTTGCTTAGAATTAAGCAGCTTTCTGAGCCCCCAGCACTTGGATAAGTCACATGTCTGATGGATAATAAGTGACTCTGTCCTTAAAAGTATTGACTTTCTCTCTCTTTTTCCTCACAGGACGCTCGCTTCAGCGGAGATCTGACAAGACAGAGGGGAAGAGGCTGCGGAGGTTTCTGGATGATGCATCCCTCTGATTAATGCAAACTGACAGCGAAGTTCTGCCCTGCAGCAAAGGTAGCGCCGTCAGAGACATCCATCTGGTGACCCCCCACGTCCCGGCAGACAGCCTCTTCGGGTTGGGGCTGATCCGCCGTGGGAAGGGTGCCAGCTTGGAGACGGACGGACGCACGGCGCTCCGCTCCGCTCCGGACCGAACCGGACCGGACCGAGCGCCTCTTGCCCGGCTTTTCACCGCGCAAAAACACCGAGGAAAGACTCGCAATAATAAATAGAAGACATGCGATGTGAACTGAGTCTGCACGGAACCGAAACATGAATGTTGAGCTATTTTCTTTTTTATAGTAACTATTCATTTCGTTACTTTTTTCAGCAAGTCATTAAAGGTGGGGCAAAGATGCAACATGTTCCAACAAAGTATGAGGAAGAATCCCCTTTAAACTTTAAACTCAGCAACAGGGAGCTGCTTCTTACCTCCAGGCGCAGCCGAACCTCAGCCTGTCTGTGGCGACCCGCTTCTCCTCACAGAACCTCACAAAACCTCGACGTGGTTCTGGATGCTCCTGTTCTCCAAAACACAAAATGCTGGTCAGAGTGGATGTCCGCCGGAGAGAGTCATGCCCAGCAGCGCCCAGCTGAAGCAAAATCCAGCGCTCCACTCCTGCCGGCACGCAGCTGCGACTGGAGGCAGCAAACAGTTAGTTGGAGTCGGTGGAGGCTGAGCGGCTGATCCAGGAGCTGCCGGTCCGGATCCGGAGGGCGGAGACTCTGCGGCAGCGGACACGCCTTCAGCCGAACCGCACACTTCATGTCAGCAGAGCAGGGCAGGACGAACCAGCAGTTACTTTTACTTAAGTAACTTTTTTTTATAGGCATTTCCTAATAGGAGTATTTTTTACAAGGCTGTACTTTTACTTGAGTCATTTTATTATAAACTATCTCTACTCTTTCTAGATTCTCTACCAACTGAATGAAAATCAAACTTTCAACCTTAAAATACCAACAATTTCTCTTAACTTTATGTTGCGGTTCATCTGATGATGTAATTTGGTTAATAATGTTTCAAAAGCAACTGCAGCCAGGTGGGTTTTTTAGTGTAGATTTAGAAGGAACTCAGTGTTTCAGATGTTTTGCAGTTTTCTGGAAGTTTGTTCCAAATTTGTTGTGCATAGAAGCTGAGTCCTGCTCATCCATGTTTGGTTCTGGGGATGCAGAGCACAACCAGAACCAGAAGACCTGAGAGGTCTGAAAGGTTGCTATGACAACAGCAGATTTTTAAAGTGTTGTGGTGCTGAGCTGTTGAGTGGTTTATAAACAGAATTTTAAAGTCTATTGTCTGAGTGACAGGGAGCCAGAGGAAGGACATTAGAACTGGGTGATGTGCTCTCACTTCCTGGTTTTAGTCAGAACTCCAGCAGCAGCGTTCCGGATCTGAAGACACTGTTGCAGTAATCAATGCGACTAAAGATAAACACAAGGATGAGTTTCTCTAGATCTTGCTGAGACTTTAGTCCTCTAATCCTGGTTCTAATTCTTCAGGTGACAGAAGGCCGACTTTGTAACCGTCTTCATGTGGCTCTGAAGGTTCAGGTCAGAGTTCAGTCTGATCTCTACTTTCCAGCTGAAATAACTGAAGCTGTGTGTTGACTCTAGAAAGTTCCTCCTTAGGCCCAAATATAATAACTTCAGTTTTGTTTGCTTTTAGCTGGAGAAAGTTTTGGCACATCCACAGATTTATCTGTTCGAAGCCTCTGTTCAGTGATCGGATGGATTCTGAATCACCTGGTAACATCATAATGTAGAGCTGACTGTCACTACTAGACCAAAAATACTTGGAAATATTTTGTGTTTTTGTGGTGTTAAAGGTCAACATATTATTATGTTTTACTCCATTAAACCAATAATGTCATGGAGAAACAATACAGAGCAAAAAGTGTGAAATGCAAATTCTGACAAATGAGCCTCAGAGGACGGAGCGAAGCTTTTACTGTATAAATCAGCTACTCATCGTCTGCAGAGGGCTGCAGCATCTGAACTCCAGAACCGACCCAAACACAGAACGAAAAGTAAAACCAATAACGAACATCATCATGTTCACAGGCAGTATTCACAGCCAAATGCAAGATGGATACTTAGCATGTAGATATAGTTCATTTTTTCGTAAAAGTGACAAAAATAAGGAACAAATGAGTTCCCCGCTTGATGACCAGCACCAACTTTTCAGATCTACCACCTAATAGCTGTTGTTTGTCCCTGTTAATTATTCATGCTGTGTGCCTGTTGCTCCGGCCAGAAAAACAGGAGAAGGGCTTTTGTTCCACGTTTGGAGTGGGCTTGAAGTGTTTTCTCTCCCTCTGTGCTCCTCGTGTCACAGAATCTACTGCAGATGGAGAGCAAGATAAGCGCTCCAGAGGCTGATCTTTTTGCCTTCTCCTCCGAGGTCGTGACACTGACATTCTCCCTGGCAAACGTGATACTTTCAACCCCCCGTCTCCTCGTGTTTTCTTTTCATCTCGTCCTTATTGCCCCTTGGGAGCTCTGCAATTTAAAACGCATTTTGAAAGCAAAATGCTTTGTCAAAACTGGACAAAGATCAGCTTGGAGAGTTTGGGAATGTTGTCAGGATTGAGAAGTGTGGCTGAGTAAAGCGAGGAATCACAGGAGTGAGTTGGCAGCAGAAGGAACAGCTGTGAGGTGTTTTCTTTTTGGCTCCTTTGGTATTTTCAGAGGACTTAGAGAGTAAAGAAAGGCTAAGGTGACTAAAAAAGCCCCTTCCACCATCTGAGCGCTCGCATGGATCACTGGTTAGGGGAGGGGTCCTCTCCAAGTCTCTTGTTAAGTAAAGAAACTGTTTGTTGTCTTTGGCTAATCAGTGATTGATCAACAAATGCAGCTTGTACCCACTGATAAAGTAGCAAAGACTTAAGAAATGTATATTAATTTCAAGGTAAGAAAATGAAAAATATCTGAATTAGTTTTCAATTTTAAATCCAACATTTCACCTGCAAAAAGTACCCTGCTGGTGCAGAAATGAAAGATTATCTCCAGTCGTGGATGGGGGCCAGATAAAATGCAGTTCAGTTTCACACAAAACTCATAAACTGTAATCTATTAACAACCAGCAAAGTGCAACACTCTGCTTTGACTGCACACATTCAAAAAACACAAAATCCTATCAAGTAATTTCGGTTTAGTTTGTAGTGAAAATGGTTGCGTTTAAATTGGAGGGACACAAGATTTGGACATTAGTTTGCTGAAATTTTGTCTCTTTTCCAGCCAGAATATCTATTACCAAGTCAGGTCACATATTTTCCATTTCTCCTACAAGTTTAACGTGAAGAGAAAAACATAATGTCTTTCATAAATGCATTTGCAAACTTTTTACCGTTTCATTTCAGTTTGGTACCAGATTCATGCATTTTCTCACGGCTTTTTGCTCTCATTCTGGAGTCGATTTTTCCAACTCACCAAATCCAGTTGATCTCTGGGACACTGAACCCATCTCCTTTCTGACCCGCATAAAATCTGAACATTCTGATGCTGTTTCTACTTGCAAATACTCGTTTAAAAAGACAAATGTGGCACTTTCTAGCATCTATAAAACACTTCTAGGAATCCAAATTCTCTTCCTGATATTTGTGGCTTGAAACAAACATGCTTGAGATGTTGTCTTGAAATGTTTAACGAATGCTTTCAAATGTCGCAATCTAACATATTAGAAACCCAGATTCAATAAATGTACTAGTTTCTTTGTTCTTAATTCTGTTTTTTAATTGAAAATAATCTAATTACGTGGCAGGAAGTTTAGAGGAACTGCAGCTTCTGTAAATCGGATTCAGTGTGTCCCGTCTTCGGCTGCTGTGTGGTCGTCTTGTTTGTCCCCCATAAAGCAGCGGTCAGTATAATGTCCATTTTGTTCTTTGTCCGTGCTAACCACATGATGCACACAATCACAGACGGCCCACGCTTTCTCGCAGACTCTTCCTCAGACTCACATTCTTCTGGCACACTAACCTGCTTAATTTAATTTGCACTATGAGCGCTTTATTTTCACACACACAGCATTGGACCACATGCTGTCTCATTAAATAGGCCATGGTCATGCCTCACAAGTTTTCACACAGTGCTCCCCGTTGTTGTGCACACACACATACACACACACGCATGCATACACACGCATGCATACACACGCATGCATACACACGCATGCATACACACGCATGCATACACACGCATGCATACACACGCATGCATACAAAGACAGAGAGAGAAATACACACAGAAACACAAATGGTCTTGAAGATTTCCCCTGGCAAGAGCAGCAGAATATTTTAATACAAAGCATTTCTGTGGAAATGAGATGGTGATCTGTTTTATGTTTAAATGCTTTTATTTGTTGTAAAAGTATAAATGCATAAATGTTTTATCCTTGGTGATATAAGTTTACGCGATGGAAAGATTCAGAAACCCCACAAAAAGTGTCGATTTAGCGAGAAGCTTAAGATGTGAAAACGGGAAAAATAAGGCTGGAATTATTTAATTTGGAGTCTTTCTTGTTCTATGAATTATTAAATGTCTTTCATCTTTTTATTAAGTCCATAGCTAATCTGGCTTTGAAGACTACAGCAAAAATCATCTCATGTATTCATTCAACTTGAACTCAACTTGGACTCTTGAAGTCCAATCACATCATTTAATGTATTTTATTCAAATTTTAGACCTGTGAAAAATTTGTTATCCTGACATATATCACAGGAAATCCCAATAAAATTCATTAAAGTTTCTGTTTGAAATTTAACAAAATGTGAAACCTTGGCAAAAGCTTCACTGCAAAAACAAAAAAATTTCTCCAAGCATTTTTGGTCTAGTTTCTGGTGCAAATACCTCAGTACACTTGAAATAAGGCAAAACTAACTTCAGCAAGATATTTCTTAATATTGATGAGAATTACTAGTTCCAATGGCAGATTATTTCAATTACAACATTTTGTTATGGGTGGAGTAATCTGCCAATAGAACTAGTACTTTTCATCAATGATAAGAAATAATTTACCCAAAATGATAATAGCTTGCTGAAAAGTTACTTGTGAGTCAGTTTTGTCTTATTTCAATTTGCATCAGAAACTAGACCAAAAATACTTGGTCAGATTTTGCGTTTTTGCAGTAAAAACAGATACAATCTTACAAAATGATGATTTGGTTTGTGGAACTTGTTTTCTTGGCATTTTTTTTTTTTTTTTTTTTTTTTTTGCTTGAACAAACAAATTAAGTTAAAGCGTGCTTTTCCCCAGACGTGCACTTCGTTTCCCCATTATTTTGATTCTCATAAAATCCTCAAACATGAACCTACAGATAGGCGGTAAAGACGAGCCTGCAGCCTCAATCTGTCAGGGGACATCATCCGGCGCACAGAGGAGACGCGCCGCGCTCCCGGCCCCTCCGTGACTCCACAACTGGAAGATCAATCCGTCAAAACGTGGTTGCATGTTGGCATTAGTTGTTCTCTAAATACCTTGTGGGGAGCCCGTGACACCCGTACAGAAACATTGCCTCTGAATAAGAGCTGCTGTTTTAATTTTCCACTGTAAAGCATGAGTCATAATCCCGTTTTCCAGACTTTAATGTCGCCCATGTCTTCTCTTGAGGGGGAAACTTTTGTGTGATATTTTGGTGTTTTCATGTAGTTTCTGGTGAACCAGTACCTCAAACCCCCTCAAAGACTTTTGTTAAGACACAAATTAGAATCAGTGCGGTTTCACTGGAAATGATGTGTGAATTCATGCAGCTCCATCTGGCCTACAGAGCCTGTCTGCATCTGTCATTTCAACCGAGAGGAGAGTCAGGCAGAGGTGACACTACAGCGTGATATTTTCACTCTTCAGCCAGCAGCTAACAAGTTGTCTGTACTCGGAAACACCTCGACTGAAACAGATTTTTAGCAGCGCTACCTACAGGTAACCTAGCAATGAGCCTCAAGCACTTTTTAGAGGAATAATTAGGCAAATCTGCAGGAACAGGATAATAAAAACAGATTTAAAATAGAATTAGAAAGCTGCATTAAGGCGGCTTGTTTTCTCTCCGTTTTTGTGTGCATTCCTCGGCATTAAAAAAAAATCTTTTCTTCCACCTTCATAATTACAGATGTCTACCTGCTGCAGCTCAGTGACAGCAGCCCGGGGATACGGGTAAGAGTGAGGGAGAGGCACCAGGAGGGGGTGAACCGAGTGTCAATCTTTCCAGATATATTATACACCACCTCTGTCAGGAATCCACACAGCAGAAACATCTGCAAGGTCTAATCTTAACCAAGCGCAAACACACACATGCACAGAGTCACACACAATGCACTGGGGGAGCAAGAGGAGAGGAAATAGAGTGCAAAGATGGAAACGAGGAATGACTGGACCTGGACCAGTCGTCATGTGCTGATTCTCCACCAACCCCAACCCCCCCAACACACAGAGGGTGCAGCCATTTCAGGGTTTTGTCTTATGGTGGCTGGCCAAGCGTGGCTGAACTCTCTCTGCATACTGTACATCCCAGAGTTCCCAGGAGGAAGAAACTCGCTGATGAATGGAGGAAAGTAGGCCAGGAAATTCACCGCTGCGTTCCCTCCTCCTCCTTTTCCTCCTGTTCTTCTCCTTCATATCTGGAAATTTGGTTCACTGGGAGCGAACAATCTATTTGCATGTCCAGTCAAAT
Source organism: Poeciliopsis turrubarensis (assembly GCA_010277015.1). Lineage (NCBI taxonomy): Eukaryota > Metazoa > Chordata > Actinopteri > Cyprinodontiformes > Poeciliidae > Poeciliopsis > Poeciliopsis turrubarensis. The sequence goes on along the minus strand of VMRN01000086.1, from coordinate 630,052 downwards.
ATTCCAGTTTCACTGGTTTCCTAAAGCAATTTTGTTTATCTCGGAACTGACTCAGAACAAACTATCCTCTTCATATTCTGTGTTTTTGACAGATGCTACAAAAACAAGTGTTAAAAAAAAAAAAAAAAAAAAAAGCTTCATTCATTGGAGATGCACATTTAAAATTTTAGAAAAAAATCCAGCCATTAATTTGGGGATATTTGCTTGAAATTGTTTTAATTTAAAAATAACTTTAATTTTACTTCGCAAAATTCACATTTTGGATGTTTTTGTACTTCCATTTGGGTTTCTACTGTTCCAAACAAACATCTTGTTGATTTTGGATGCAAGTTTAGGTTTTTAAGTGTCTGGAAAATGAGTCCTTTCAAAAACCTCCAGAAATGCCCGTTACCTGGCAACCCCATGGAGGCCAAGTCTGTTACCTAACAACCCAAACAGAGTTCCAGCACATTTGGCCAGCTGGTTTTATGCTCCGTTCACAACAAACGCATTTCAAAAGTGCACTCTGAAGTCAGAAGCTTGACATTTTACTCTAGACATGCGTCAGAGCGTCAAAATCGCTCTAGGCGTGCGTTGGGATGAGCCATTGTTTCCCGTAGCCTGTCTCTTTGTACTGTTGCGGGTGAAATTGACACCAAAATATTATGTGGTGAAAACTTCTGCAATCATAATGGAGGCTCAGATGTCTTTGCTGAACATTTTGTGTTCAGTTTCTATTGAACATACAGCACAGAGAGCTGATAACGACCCGTCTTGCGTTGGAGCTTCTTGCCTCTTTTTCCTCTTCCAGGTACTTTGAACAACGGCAGATGAAATACTGAGTGTCTTAGTTTTATTTACTGCAATTAACAGAATTTTGCCATCGGACAAGTGTTTGAATTCACTAGATAATTCAAAGATGTTGTGAGTTTTGTGAGTTTCACAAGCTAGCCGGAAGCTAACAAGGGTCGCCATCAGTTCTGCTTTCATTAGACCAGTTTGATGATCTGCTAACCCGCCTGGGTGCCAGTATGTCATACAGCAAAGTCACTGATTGGTTTACACTCCAAGTCTAGTAGGAAAAGTTCAGATTTTCCAACTCCAGCGCTGGACACACTTTGAATGCTCAAGACTCTACCGCGACGCAACCTCGACCTGTGTCCACATAGGCTTTCAATTTAAACCAGGCACTCTTGATGCTCAAATTGCGTTCAATGTGAACATTATCGCTATATGTGACATACAGTGGCTGCTGGAAAAACCACTTTCTCCCTGTCTGAAAGGAGCACAAAATAGGCAGAAGTGACCAGACTGAAATCTCATTGTCTGACAAGAATTTGTGCAAAAAAAGCGCACAAATTATACAACTATATTGTTTTGGTTATACAAAAACGCTATTGCTTTTGTATGACCAATAGAGTTATCCTAACTTGTCCAAGGTTAAGAAAAAAAGCATTAGCTTCTTGCCAAATTTGGCTGTTTATTCTATTTTATTTTTAGAAGCAGCTGAGACCCAAATGGAAGTACAAAAATGTGCTGAATGTGAATTTTCCATTGTAGGTTCCCTCTTAATCATTTATGAATTAAACAGATCTTCGCAGATCTTCAGATCTTTCCTCATGTTCTGTGAACCATAAATTACATTCCCAGACTCTACTTTGGATCTCCAACCTTCAACCCTGCAACATTTTGACCGACATCGAGCCAATTTTCCGTCTCCTCTTAGAAAACTATTACAGATAAATAAACTATAGATGTAGCCTGAAATAAACACCGGCGGCATCTGATCCATTGAATCAACTTTAGCAGTGTTTTCCTGCCAACTTCTGCTTGGATACTATCATTTGCTTAGCAACTGCCATGCCAGCAGCTATACGTGTGCATTAAACACTGACGGGAACAGCAGGCCTCAGCTGTTGATGGAACACAGTTATCCTTTTTCTCATTACTGCCTGCTCTATGTGAGATTTACCAGGACATGGGGCAGCCATCAGAGAATTACGCATGTGTTTGCACAGCATGGCCAAGAAGGAGAACAGGCGTGCAGCTCGGAGACACCTGTCGGGTCCTCTGAGCAGAAATTTGAGCTGACAAACAGAGCTTTTTTTTCCTCAGTTAACACTCCAGATGTCATCAAATACGTCTGTAAACACGCCTCCCAGAGAGAAACCGCTTAGACGTGTTCAAAGCTCCAGAACTTGCATGCATAATTTTATTTGAGATCATAAAACACAAATTAGGACCCCCATCTTATGATGGTTGTGTTTGCTGCAATGTTTCTACATGCTGAGGAACTTCAGGCACAAATACCCATTATACCTGATGTATGCCAAAGCTCAGTCACTCTGTGTTGGTTTTGTTCCTGTATGCATAAATAAATCTCTGAAATGGGGAAAAAAATAAAATCCTGCTTAATGATACGTCTCAACATGAGGTGTTTTTTTTTTTTTTGGATGCCTCTTCTTTCCAGAAAAGACGATCAAGCCAGAGCTACTAGATAGAAATAAATTTATGAGACTGTAAAAAAAAAAAACCTTCCAGATTAACTCAAGTTAGTGTCACGCATTAAACTGCATTAACATGAATTGATAATCAGGAACTTAATCAGTCTAACAATATATCTGAAGGATGAATTCATTATCTATCCACTGAACAGCTGCATCACATATTTAAAGAAGCAATCACATTCTTAATATGTTTCCAATTACGATTTATTTAACGGCAATCAAAGTAATTACCTGTAACTATTAGTTATGTTAATTATTAATCACACGAAGGTGTAATGATTGAAGCAGGTACAAATACAGAAAGAAACAACAAAAAGAAGAAGAAAAGCTTTTTTTTTTTGTCTTCATTACAAAATGGACGACTTATTTGTTGTAGAGGTCAGCTACGTTTGTGTCTTGGGAATTATGACCATAGAGCAATGTAAGCTGAATGAGTAGTTGGTTTAAAGTTGCTGTGGGGAAAGTTGCTGTTGAGCTATTTCAACGGAAACTTTTGCAAAATCCTTAAAATAAGTAATTTCCCACATGATTGACACGTGTGGAAAGATTGGTGGGTTTTTATGTAGTTTAGGCCTCAAAAAGCCCATTTATTTGACGGAATAATAATAGTAAAAAGCATAGATACAATTATTATATTGTCCTTATCTAATTGTAACATCATCTCGGCTGATAGTAGCCATTTCTTAACACATCTGTATCAGTAATAAAACTGGGCCGATATTAAGACCTGACTTTTATTTCCGTCTTGTTGCCGACTGTTCCCAGTAATCTTTTTTTTTCCCCAAAGGTGACAAAATAGTAAAGAAATATATACAACATCTGTAAATATTGTAATTGGATATTATAGCAATATTGGATATTGAAAAATGTTGTATTGATGCATCCCTAGATATAAAAGTTGGTTGTTTTTTATTATAATTTTTTCCCCTTTCAGATTTGTTTTTCGAAAAAAAAAAAACATAAAAGCATCACTGCAACATATACATACCTCATTGTTAAAAAATTGCTTCAGATGTTCTGAGATAAAGGGTGACATGATTGTGAGTTCATAAAATGAGAATTATTTTTGAGATTTAGAGTAACAGAAAATTCAGTCGATATCACAGTTTGGTTCAACAGTGAAATCAAACAACTGACAGTCATGATAAGGGAAATGAAAAGTTAATGACGGTGAGTTATTTGTGCAGCAGCGTAAAAGGCGAGAGATGCTGCAGGGATAATCTCTGTTATCAGGAGGAACTGTCACCCTGAAATTCAAACAATTACAGACAAAGGAGAATTCAGGAGGAAGACTGAAAACCTGAAAGTTTGACCTTGAAATGTCCTCCGTGGTTGTGATTCATTTGATGGGAAATGGTTTTATATCGAAGGCCTGCCTCAAGTCCCAACAAGGCTGAATGACAAACGCACCACAGACAGTGGATGAGAGACGAGGTTTTACAGAAAATAAAAAGGAGAGCAGAGAGGGAATAAAAAAAAAGAAAAAGGTCGTTCAATTTCCCGTTCTTGGCAGGTGGTTTCAGGGGAAACATGCGACTGTTGACTTTCACAATTTTTTAAATTACAAATCCATGAACCAGAGCGCATCAGGGGACGCTGAGGCTTTCTTCAGTTGGCAGGGTGAATATCCGTCATGAATAGGATCCATTTCTTTGAAGTGATATTCAAACTCCCTTTAGCACGAGCGCTCAGCTCGCTATGACAGAAACACGAAACTTTGACGTGAGACGTGGTTTTAGGGAACACTTTGCAGATACTAAAAAAAAGAATAACACGAGCCAACTCCACGAGATTCCCCCGCTTGAGATTTAAAGTACACTTGTTGCACTGCAAAACATCTACAGGTGGTTTAACTTGAAAATGAAAGTCCACCTGCTGCCTTGAAAATGCAATTTAAGTCAACAAGAAAATTGTTTTGGTTTCAACTCAGAAATTAAAATTCATGAAGTTGATTTAATGACAAGAGTCAAGTTGTCTAAACGTTGTTTTTTAACCTCTTCATCTTGAATTATGAGTTTTAACTTAATGCTGCAATTTAAACCACATAATTATTTCACAATATGCAAGAACAAAAATAGATAAAGAGCCACATTTCTCTATTATTTTACTCACAATACCAAGTTAAAATAAATATTTATTTTACTTTAGAATAATTTATATTCTTATTTCAAACTGCAGAAACAAAATTTCTGATCTGATGATGAATTTTATTAAACATCCCAATGAATTCAGCTCAGAAACGTTCAGTGTGAACAGGACATTATCCTCAAGCTTTGCTAACTGAGAATTGCATTAAAATGAACATTTGCATTAATAAAACACAAGAGTCAGATCAATGTGACGCACTTTCATCTCAGGAGACAAAAACATGCCGCTAAGCATTCTGGGAAATAGTTCCCACTCCTGTCTTTCTCCTCTTCCAGTTTTTTTAAGTGCTAACCTAAAAACTCCTGTTTATTCAACTCTTGGAGGTTTGACTGAATTAATAAAAAGTTAACAACTTACTGCTGTAAGCTTATCTTTCACAAACTCACATTTAGGTTCAAAATCTAAAACTGGATGAATTAATCTGACTTAAAGAGGAAAAGATAGACACAACTAAACACAGCTCAAATGTTTTACAGTGTGTAGACTTTGTTCCAGCCTCACCTTGCATCAGGAGATTTCTGCTCTCCATCCGTTTACTCATCGTGAAGGAAAACGCCTCGTTAAGTTCTGCTAACGATACAGACTCCTGGCGCTGCTGGGCCTGATTTAATAATAATAAAACTGTTTTTCTGTCTCACGAAGGCAATGTGACGAAGTGCACACCACTGATAAACTCTGAGAAGCTACTGTATGTTTTCGTTCAACATGACTATATATCAGTAAAACTGAAAATAATGGCTGAGTCTGCAGGGGAAAATATGAGTCAAATGAGGAAACATGCAAAAGGGTCAAATTTGAACTCCTTTCTTCTCTGCTCAATTCACAGGGTTTTATGTCAAGAAAAAATAGTTGATGTTTGCATCTGGTGCAGAACTGTGTTAATACAGTGGAGGTAATATTAGGGAAAGCTGAGTGACAAGGTTCAGGCTTTACTCCAACAGTGAGATAATAAAGCTTCAGAAGTTTTGTTTTTACAAACATTTTCCTCTAATAAAACATTTCTGTGTGATATTAAATTCACCCCAGTACGGAAAAGAAAATGTATGTCCTTCAACTTACCCACAAAATCTGGGCTGGTCTATTTTTCTTTTTATTTTAAATTCTGACTCACTTCACCAATCTACCACATTCAGCAAAATAGCTGCAGAGCATCATGGGACAGAGATTAATCACCACTGTGGCTAACAATGAGCACAGCGCTCCTGGGGGTTAAATTCATTCAGCGTACGCCTCCCTGCAAACGTTTGCTCACCTTGGCCAAATAACTCAGGCACTGCAAAAACAAAATCTTACCAAATAAATTTGTTCTAATTTCTATCGCAAATACTTTAGTTCATTTGAAATAAGACAAAATTAGCTTAAAAGTAATTTTTCAGCAAGATATAGAAAGTACTTTTAAGTCAGTAATTCCTTAATATTGAGGAAAAAAATGAGTTCCATTGGAAGATTATTTAACTTTTATCCTGGGAAAAATGTCTTGTTATAAGTGAAATAATCTGCCAATGAAACTAGAATTTTTTTCATTAATATTAATGAATTATTGATTTAAAACAAGCTCCTATATCTTGCTGAAAAGTTACTTGTAAGTTAGTTTTGTCTTATTTCAAGTGAATTAAAATATTTGTGGTAGAAAATAGAGCAAAAACACTTGGTAAGACTTTGTGTTTTTGCAGTGTACTGACTCAGCTGTGGTGGTTGTTGGTTGCTCTATGAGAGGGTCAGAAAATCATACACTGCAAAAACACAGTATTTTTGGTCTAGTTTTGTGCTAGGCTTTATATGTGTTATTTGTCTGAAATAAATTAATCATTCATTCAAACTGCAAAGTGGTGGACCAACTCTTCATTTACTTGATGCAATTATCACTAAAATACATTTTTCTCTGACAGAGTGGTGCGCCATATCCTCCTTTTCAAAACTCATCTCTGCACCTTTAGATGAAGCTCTGTTCTGTCTTTAGTTCTGTGAGCTCTCCTGTAGATTTTTAATAATGGCGCTAAAGGATTATCCAAACCGTTTATATAGACAAGGCAGATTGTGAGACGGTGATGAGCCATTGGTTTTACTTTAAACAAAAAGCTTTGAGAGGAAAATTGAAGGGGATGGGTTTTCCTCCTGTCCCTGCAGATTCAATGGGCTCTGCTCATAATTTAATCTGCTGCAAATCTACAATCGCTGTGCAAGTCTTTGTGCTGCAGTTTCACCAGAAAGTGGTTCAGATTTGAAAGAACCTCAGGAGAAAGAGGGCAGATAAAAGAGGATGTGTGTTAGAGAAACGAGGTGACTCGGCTAAAAGATGGAAGAGCCAATGAAAAATTAATTTGACACATTGCACTGAGATGACAAGGTGACCTTGCAGACTAAAATAAGCAGATTTTAAAAAGCTTTAAGTAAAATGTAACACAAATAAAAGTAAATATTACTAAAAGTTGGAGTGAACTCTGCTAATTAAATTACACTTCTTGAAGAAAACAAGCCAGATCATAGATTTGTAAACAGTATTTCCTTTACAGACAATAAGGTCAGTAGATGACATGATACAAAATGTATTAATGTTAAAATCAAGCAGAAATATCTGAGCTTTGATATGCTGATACAAGCAATCACTAAAGGATTGTTGTTGCATTTTAGGAAATAAAATAGTTATTTTATTTTCTAGAAAATGTATTTATTTGCATCTTTTAATGTACAAAATGGTTAATGAAAACTCTGCAGAATGAGCCAATTTTTTTGTACCTGATTAATAAATTACTAAAAGTAACTTCAGTCCCAGCTTTAGCTCTCCCAGCAGGCTAAAATATGTCTCTTATTATACTTCTGTCTAGAAAATATGAATAATTTCATTTATTTAATGTCATACAGTGAGGAAAAATGGTTCATGCATGTAAACATCTGATGAACAAAATAACAAAAGGTCAAAAATACTCATTGTGCTCTGAAACACAGAGCAGAGAGGAAAATATAGGAGTTCAGTTTGGCTAAATGGATTAATCTGGACGGTTGCTGAAATGGGCAGGAGACAGTCCAAAATTAACAGCAAAACTAAGTGGGTGTTTTCACCTGTTTGACTTGACTACAAAGAAAAAAAAACAGTTAAAAATCTGAAAATAAAAATATGGTAGTCTAGGAAAACAACGTTCAGGACTCAAATTAGATTTAAACGCACAATCTGCATCAGGCATTAAGCCCAGCATCGTTGTTCTCCCGCTGCATGGTGCCTGTGCATCCTTAACGGAGCGCATGATCACAAATGTCTGACAAAGACCACTTCATCAGCTCATGTCTCCCCTCGCCACAGGCCCCTGGCTCTCCTCCGCTGCGAAAATATCTTCCAAACCGCATAAATATTTATGTCCATTAATAGTAAAGAGGCAGCAGAGTGGATGCATAATGCTCCGCGCTGGTCCTCCAACGGCCACGACGTCTCTGTCGCCATGACAACGGAGTGGAGCTCTGTCGGAGCAGGATTCGGCTGTCCCCGCCAAAACCAGCAGCTCGGGTTGTTATGTGGAAGAAGCGCTGCGGCGACATGAATATTAATGCTGATTTGCAGCAACTTCAGCGTCAGAACGACATGTGTTCTCGATGTAACACACTCTGAACAGGCTGACGTCAAAACAAACTGGAAGAGAACATGAGGGGATGACCTCTGACCTTCTTGAAGAGGTTGTCATCAAGCACAGGACCCTTTGACCAGATTGACCCTTGCAACTACGCTACTTAATCATTCGAGGGACAGGAGTCTTGAACAGAGCGACTAAAATTGTTTTCCAAAGTTGTTTTTGCCAGTTTATTCATGGTTTCTACTTGTTAGCATCGAGCTAATTTGTCAGTGAACGTAACACACCTGGTCGGGGTTCATAGGCGGCGGTATTAGCAAGAGTTGGAAACAGCTAGCTTAGAGCAACACGTTGTCTAATTACGTGCCTAAAATAATTCACTATGTCATAAACAGTGTTTCCCCTTGAGCCAGAGCAGCCTTAAAACGTAAAAAAGATCAGATGCTAACCAGTTGTTTCCGTACGTGCGAGGCTACATGGCGGCGCAGCACTGTTTCCATGGTTACCAACCGTTAGACACTACATTCGCCACAGTTAGACATTTGGTTTGACTCTACCTATAGAGTATATGAACCTTAATCTTCTTACCTTTTAACAAGTGTTCGCTGTAAATCCGCGATTTCACCGAGGCCCGACAGTCGTTTAAATGAGTCTAATAATAGAATTATTCTATTGTTTACAAATGTTACATTTAGTGCTGTAAAATACTCATCTACACTCTGGAGACATTGGTACGATTGCCTCCTGATGGGTTAGTTGCCATCTTATAACGCACTTCTTATTCTTTTATGGGGTTTTTCTTCTGTTTTTTGTTTTGTTTTTCCTTTAGTGTTTATTTGGACCTTGAGTCTGTGCAATAAATCATTCATTCATTCATGATTAACGGCGACTGCTGTTCGTCACCGCCGTATCTTTCCTCATTAAAAGTCATAAAATAAGTTCGGCTTATATCCTTCTCTGTCTCTAAAGCCGTCCGCATTCCATCCATGACCATTTATAAAGTGAAATCGACTAAATAAAAGCGACACATTAGGTTACAGACGCCTGTTTTTAGACTAGCTTTAAAGGAGGGCGTTAGTTGTTTTAACGTCATGGCGGAGTGGGCGGAGTTCTGGGGAACGTGACGTCCTGCGCAAGTGCAGGTGAGGCATTTATTTCCATTTCCCATGCCGGTGTTGTCCAACTCCAAAATAATGTCTTCAAGAATGGAGCGAATTTTGCAATTAATTTTAGATTTTTACAGACAAGTACAACCTTCTTCAATACTTATTTATTCAGATACAAGACAGAGTATTTAACTGTATTAGCAATGTTAGCATAGATTACACTTTTTTAAAACCAGCAACTGCTGCACAATTAAATTGTTTTATTTTCCTTTGTGATTAATAAAGTGTTTTTGAATTTGAATTGAACAACCTTTGTTGCAAAAATGTAAATGAAACAAAATTTAAAAAGAAAAAAATAAGACAATAAAACCCCCAGACCTCCAAAAAGCTTTGGAGAATATTTACATGTCATTTAATGCTGCAGTTGTGCAAGACCTCATTTATATTTTGGATCAACAATGATTTGCAGACTCCATATCTGCTTTATTAAATTAGTATCTATTTATTATGGTAAAGACATGAAAACAACAAATGTCTTAAGAAATTCACCTTTAATTAAAACAAAATGAAGTGTTCTCACCTTGACAATTTTCACACCTGTCGTAAATAGTCTGTCTTAAGGAGTGTTATTGTTCTGGAGCTCTCAGATGGGAGAATTTTAAAATAAATACTTGGGACTGAACAGACGGCACATAAACAAACAAATAATTGCAGTTTTACTGCACTGCTGTCCACAAAAACACGCTGCTGCTGCTGCTGCTCTGGGCTTTATTCTGTCAAAGCATTGAAGTTTTCTGTCGGCGGACATGATGTCTGCTTGCTTTGACATCTCCTCTGGGAGATCCAGCCGTTCTGCTGTATAAAAGATGGATGGAGAACAAAGGTATGATTCAGCTGGAGACGGAGGATGATACACAAACAAAAGACAGGAAAACACCAATAAATGAGGTGTGCCTCAAAAAACAGAAACGCAATGTTAGCTCTGTGAGAGATTAGCGGGCCACCCAGCAGGAGAGATTTCCTCCAGCTTACTGACTGACTGCTTTCAAGGTAACGCGACTTTTTCCTCCAGCCTCCTTCGGGTTCCTGTTGCAAGAATTACAATAACATTTAATCACTGTATGAACAAAACATATAATATCTAGCAGAGTGTATTTCAAACCAAAACATGAAGGAAAACTGGTCAAAATCTCTCTGGAACACGTGTCAAACTCGAGGCTTGTGGGCCAAATCCGGCTCGCCGTAGCTTTTAATATGGACCTCTAGATTCCAGATAAACATTAAGTGAGCTTATTATGTTTTCAATCAAATCAATATAGTTTAAAATCTGTTTACTGCCAAATTATATAAATGAGTTCCTCAAATTTCTTGAGGATTATTGTGGACATTCACACAAAATCAACAAACCTTACACTTTTTTGTTAGCTTCACATGTTTTATATTGAAAGAAATGATTTGGGAAAATGTTCCTTTTGCAATTTTGTAATTATTTTATATGAATTATTTCAATTTTGATCTTTAAATATTTCTACATAACCTTACTGTCGGATTGAGTTTTAAATATTAAATGATTGATAATTTGATCAGTTACTGTGTGTTTGAGTTACCGTTTTGGGGCAGAGCTCTCAATCACTGGTTGCTATAGTAACCGTCAACCATCATTTAATATACCGATAAATGTCTGGAGAAACAGCTTCTTCACTCAACAAAGATAAATTCGAAGAAGAAATAAACACATTTCGACAAACTTCACATCTAAAATATTGTTAAAATAAAACGCAGTTTCATATAGAGAGATTTTATATTTTTAATAGAATTTTAAAAATAAAATTACATTTTAGGGTCTAAATATTTAACTTACTGCAGTGCATCTGTATAGTCGCTTTAAGATTGATTACAGAATAATGTTTCATGTTCAGAGTAACATCTTGAAGCGCGTCTCCCTCCCTAACGGGCGATTTTTAGTTCTGGAGACTGTGCATGATGACAGAGGGTCTCATCTGAGCCTGAGGACAGTGAGACAGCAACACCCAGAAATGCACAAACACACATGCCGCTCATTGTAATACAGGTCGTCAATTTGGCCTGACCTAGAAATGCTGTCTGCACGAAGGCTGCTCAACAAGCTGAAACAGACAGACAGGCTCAAAACACTCCAAATCCCCCCGTTCCCTGCTCTGCTCCCCCTTTAAAAGCCTGGATTAACTCAAAAACAAGTAAAAACAAAATACATGTCGAGAGAAATTCACAGTATTTCTGAAGGTACATTTTTATGCTAAAACAAAGCACAGAACAGATTCGGGTGGAGTGCCGTAGCTGATCCAAATTGAAGCTGCTGAGCGTGAGGTTGTCAGCAAAAGAAATAATTAGCTCCAGCATGTCTGCGACTTTCTCTCTGTGACTCTGTATGAACCGCACAACACAGCCAAAAGAAAGCTGGCAAACCATGGAAACAACATCTACCAGCAGAGAGAGATATGGATACGCTCCCTCTCTTCTGCCTGTGTTTGTCTTTGCTCCTTCTGGAGGGCCTGTCAGACTCTGAGGGGCGATCTCGAGTGCAGCAGCAGAGGAACAAGAGGCGAGCGGATGATGAGGCAGAAGGATGTTTTGAAGGTGAAGAGGGTGAAACGTCCCACTGTAGTAGGTCTGTTCATAGTTTGCAGATAAGGACGTGGCATGGGTATTTTGGGTCATGTCGAGATCGTTTATGACATGACCCAAAAGGGTCTGCACAGAGGCGCAGTTGGTAACACTGTTGCCTTGTAGCAAGGAGGTCCTGAGTTTGATTCCCAGTCTGGAGTCTTTCTGCATTGAGTTTGCATGTTCTCCCTGTGCATGCAATGCACATAACACAACTTTTTTTATCGATTTTTATGTGTTTGACATCATTAGAGAGCTGATAATCTCCACTTTCAGGATCTGCACATACTCAAAATGCCCTAAATAAATTTACTTATTTGAAAAGCAGCACCACGATTCTCATTAAGATGAACAAAACAAAAGAAGAAGTGAGTTATAGTTCAAGTTAGGTGGTGTGTCAGTATTTGTTAAATGCATTAGGAGATCCTCATCTTTAAAAAGTTAGAGAAAGACTGCTTTAGAGGCTTTTTCTGCCTCTCACTGATAAACAAGACCTCTTATATATATACACATAATTACCTCCCCAGCCGGGGAGGTTTGTGACTCAGACTATGACGCCTTTCTTTTTAAACCATCTCCAGCAGAGAAGCAAACCACCCCGGCTGGGGAGGTTTGCTCCTCAGAAGACGATGTTTTGGATTCTGATCTGTTTGCTCCGTCCCCAGTTGAGAAGCAAACCTCCCTTCATGGGGAGGTTTGCTTCTCAAACCTCCATGGCCAACGCACGGACGACATTAATGAAAGGTGATTTGAGAACAATATATGTATACCGGAATATATATTTAAGAATATATATACATGGGAGCCGCTGATGTTAATTTTGTGTTTACTTTGTATTCTGGTAACTATTTTTTTTTTTCAGATTTTTTGAGTGATGTTCCGGGGTTCTTTGTTTTCTTTTTGGGTTTCTTTGGTGCCGTTATCCACAATTTAGCCACCAGATAGTTCCACACTCACCTTTCCGGAGCTGTGTGTCATCTTACTCTGCACCTGAGTCCAATCAAGCTCATCAGGGAGGGAGTACAAGGGGAGCTGACTGCCAATCCTCTGTCGCCTGAGTGTTAGCCAGTAACGGTACCTCTGAGCCTTCAAGAGCTGGTCTCTGTTTTCCTCGTTGATCTTAGTGACTTCCTTGTTGTTTCCTGCCTTCAGGTGTTTCCCTCAAGACGCCCTGGATCCTCCTTGTGGAGATCTAACCTTTTTCTGGGCAAGACTTTCCTCGTAACGCCGTGGAACTTACTCACTGGTTGCCCGAGTTTCCAAACTCACGTCCTACGTCTGATTGCAAGTTCCTCCTGGATTCCTCAACTGGCAGTCGCACCGCTCCTCTGTCTCCGCTGCACCTGAACTTACCTGTCTCCCCTTCGTCGCTCTTCATCGTTGCCTTATGGGTTTCTGTGGCTAAGTGCTGGACCACCTGGACCCACAGAGAGACAAAAATCCCTGGACACTTCGGGAAAATTAAATGTTCATCAATATTCTTCAAAGAACTGGAGAGGGCCTGGAAGGTGAAGACCACAGCAGTGCCTGTGGTCATCGGGGCCCTCGGGGCAGTGACCCCCAAACTGGAGCAATGGCTACAACAGATCCCAGGAACAACATCAGACATCTCAGTCCAGAAATGTGCAGTCCTTGGCACAGCCAAGATACTGCGCAGGACCCTCAAGCTCCCAGGCCTCTGGTAGAGGACCCGAGCTCAGAGGATAAGAACCACCCGCGGTGGGTGAGAAGAAGGGAATTTTTTTTATATATGGTGTATCAGAGCTGGAGCTCATCACAAACCTCTTGCTGTTCACTCTGTTATTGTGTTTTGTTTTTTTTACTGGTCCACTCTCTCCTCACCCTCCTCATCTCCTCCTGCCTCCATCCACTCTCCACTTTCCAGTGTGACAGCGGCGCTGAGGCAAGCTCTAATCTAAACCAGATGAGCAAGAAAAACCCACACTTCCACCGCCGGTTGCTTTCCCCATTAAGAAGCCCGTCATTTCTGCCTCCAATCACAGAGCAGACTCCTGAAGGTTACCAGAGAGACTACATATTTAACAACGCGGACATGCCAGAAAAACTCTTCTCGGAGTGATTTAGGGTGACATTCGGTGACGTCGGCGCAGCAGCGTTCTGCCATGTGGCGCTCTGAGCTAAAACCATGGCACCTGTTGCGAAAACACCGCAATCACATGCTGTTCTCTTTTCAGGAGAGTTTTTTTTGTTGTTGTTGTTGCAAGCTAACGACTAGTCAGGGCTGAAGCTTTCACTCAGGACTGACTGAGGCAGAAACACGCCACGTCTCGAGGGGGACGGTTCTTGTCCCATCTCGTCACTTTCACGCTTGCTTTTACAGACCGCAAAGCAAACATGCCTGGTTAGCAGTGAAGCCGAGGGGGCATTGGGAAGGCAGTAAAGCAGGAAAAATAAATCAACTACGCTGTTGATTTATTGAGAGAGATAACCAACTTGCATGACAAAACAAGTGCTCTAAACCACAACTGCAATTTTAAGCAATCTTCTTTTGAAAAGAGGAAAAAGAAATATGTGAGACCAGACCCTTTCCAAAGTAAAGAATGGGAGAATGGAGAAGTTTGTTCAAGAATAGTTTTATATAATTATGGACCTATAAAGTATTTTTAGTAGTTTGCGTTTTACTTATCAACAGCAGAAAACTCCAGAAAGCCTGAAAACCCATGACCCAGTCCGTTTGTTTTCTGTAACCTTTTGAACCTTGAAGGGTTCCTTTTGCCTGTTTCTAGAGGACATCCTGAATGGGTCGGCGGTCCGTTCCAGGAAAACCTAGAGACCCACGGCCATGTTTACTCCTAGTGGGGATTCAGATCAGTTATTTCTCCTGACATGCAGGTTTTTGGACAGAGGGAGAAGTTGGAGCAAGTCGCACCAAACTCCACACAAAACCAAGGACCCCAAAAATATGCAAACCATAAACAGCTCAACTTGCCATTCAGGTATAAAGCTGCATTATATGGCTCTTACAGCACTATGTCATGACAGTACAAAATAAGAGAATCTCCAGGTTCTGCTTCCAACGGTTCTCTAATTTGGGTCCCTGCTCACGTCTTCAACTCGCTCTGCAGCAGAAGTGCAACACATAATAATAAAGGTTGAATAGGCCTGTATGTGACTGAGGTTCATAAGTCAAACTTCCTTTCTCTCCTGAATTTGTGCAAGTGTATTTTTAACTTTCCCTGGAGATGGTGAGATAAATCCTACAGCAGAGAAAAAGGTGAAAGGTCAGCCAGGCGCATCTTAACCGGTGTCATGACTCATGCTGCAGAACCAGCTGTAATGGCCGCTCCTTCTCATCCACATGCCGTCTTGCACGCCACCTTTTCCATCGCCACCCACCTCCAGCTCAGAGCGGAGGGTGCGAAAGACGGAGACGGCAAAAGTTCAATAAGCAGCGCGACGTAGGAGGTGAGGAAAAAACATTTAGAGAGCGAGAAAAAAAAAAAGAAAAGTTTCCTCAGAGTGCGACTCCTCATTTCTCAGGACACATCTAAGTTAATAACAGCGGCAGGAGAGAGAGCAGAGTCAGTGTCGCACAGTAACACGCTCAGCAGCGAGCCCAGCAGCGAGCCCCACATGAATCAAAATGACAAAGCCAATCTAGCGACAAATTCTCTCACGCTGGCTGTAAACGGCTCGGCTCCCTGGAAGACCGGATGCGGCAAAGTGCCGGCTGGGAAAACGAGGGAGTGAAATTTAAGAAATAAAACTCAATTACTCAGGTGAACAGCCTCTACAACGCCACCGCTTACTCCCTCCAGTGGAGTTGATCACATCCTGGTTTACTGGACTTGTCTTCCCACGAGTCGCACGGCTTTTGGCTTAATGTGAGGTGGAATGGCTTTCACAGAGCCATCTCAGAAGAGAGGCTGTTCTGTCAGGAAAGGTCAGCTGTGCACCATGATCCCTGCAGCTGAAAGATGACCTGAAAGCTAAGATCTACAGATTGAGGTAGAAAACAGCAACGTAACTCACTGCAGCAGGTGAACTGGTCTGCCAGGGAAAGAAAAACAAAAGAAAATCCAGAGTCTCTTTTCTTTTACTGTTAAAAGCTGCATTTTATTTACTAACCAGAGGCGTTTACCTACTCTGTATGGTTATACTTCCTAAAAACGTCCATATCACCAGCTGAATAGTAAGAATGATCAGAGATATCAAACTCTGTTATCACAGAAATCTGGATCACTTCAAAGGACAAAGTTTCTTCAAAATAAAAGCCCTTCCAGAGCAATTTATGCAGAAATTTTTACATTGCGAAGTGTCAGCCTATCTCAACTCATTGTCTTTAAAAGCATTTGCACATTTATATATTTTGAGTGGAGCAATAATTATATCACTTTCCCAAATAATTCACTGCAGCTTGAAGCAGTTTTCTCCCAAGTTGAATCAAATGTTCATCTCTTGAACATTTAAATGTTTGTGTGTTTAATTGGATTGACAAATAATTTAATCTGCACTGCAAAAACTAAATCCTATCCAGTATTTTTGCTTTGTTTCTAGTGGAAATATTTCAGTACACTTGAAATAAGACAAACTAACTTTAAAGCAACTTTTCAGCAAGACATTTCTTATATGACTCTAATTTCTGACATTCAAGGTTTTCGATTATATACGGGAACATATTACTGACAAATGTCTTGAGATTCAAATGAATCATATGAGGATCAGAGGAAAAATGAATGAAAACTGTGCATAATACAAAGTGTCCAGGAAACAATATCCTATAGAGATGGAATTTTAACATTTATATTTCCTTTTTGAGCTATAATTCATAAAAATCCACCAACTACCCAACCGTTTCAATGTGGCCACAAAATGGAAGTATAAATAGATGAAACGGAAACATGCCAGATTGAAATTCGGTCAACTGACCCAAAGCATTCAGAGCTTTTTATGGTGTGAAAACAAGAACATACAAAATGGCTTGCAGATGGCCAAACCTGAGGGATTTGATTACCAACCATTACAGATCTAACATGTTATGTGATTTAAATGGAAGGACAATAATCTTTCTGCATGATCACCCACCCAAACTCCTGATTGAAGAACTGTCCACAGTTAAAGATGATGTGCAGTGACAGCCAGGTGAAGGTGAGAAAGAGGTTAAAGTTTTAGTTCAGTCTGATCCCAGGTGCAGCCAGAGTCTCTTTGTACAGAAAACCTTTTATAGCTCGGATGGAGACGCAACCCGCAGTCCAGTTACCCCCTCTCTGCCTGTTCCCGCCTCATAAAGGCCTTAACTGGTCTCACATGAATCTTTTGTCCGGTGGATCAGTGATTGGCTGAATCCTTGGAAATAAAGGCTGTAACTTCAAAGGGTAAAGCGGTTCATTGCCTCACAGATGAGCTCATCCTTTCCAGCTGTGTGGTCAGCGTGAGGAGGCCTCCTCCTCATCCAAGACAGCAACGATTACCTGGGCCCGAGCCATCACAAACAAAGGATGAAACATGGCCAAGATGGCCAAGATGTGACGAACCGACCTTCACTGTCAGGTGAGGAAAAACCAAGGAAGAAGAATTAAAAAAATAACAGGGAACCTGAAGGTTCTCCAATGGGGCATTGCATATTTTTGAAGAGAGGAGAGAATAAAAAGCTGAATTAACTCTTAATGTTTCAATATTCCAGTGAAAATTCAAATTTATTTATGAGCTGCAGTGGACTGACAGGAAGTTGATTGAATACCGTCCATGATAATTTTCCTGAAAATAAAACATGTTTTCTGACTTCTTTAAAATGTAACACATGGCAGAGGAAAAATAATTACAACATCTAACGTCTTATTTGCTCTCAGTCTCCTGTGTGCAGCTAAATGTGCAAAACAGACCGTTTATCCAGTTGCTGAGCACATGGTCGCACTCGTTACTCAAGCATGAGAGAGGACCAAGAAACATGCAAAACCTCAATCCGGTTTGCATGTAACGTCAGTTTTTAACTCTTAAATCACAAACCTCTCCTGGTTTGTGTCGACCAAAGCAGGTTGCATGTGGCGAAATCAAAATAGTAAACTTCAACAAGCAATCGATTGAAGCAAAATTAAAAAAATAACCTTCATTTGTTTCTGACCCCGAGGTAGAGAGGATGTAAAGCTTGGTATCAGCTGAAATAATCTTAGCAAAAGTGTTGTGGACATCTGGAAATGAATGCATGCATCACAAAGCGCTGCCAACCGGATGAGGACGCTCTTCTATTATTATTTTACTAATTTTACAACAGTGTCCAAGTGTGACCACAGTCTGGACAGAAGCTGTTTGCTTGTGGTTTGTTGAGTTTAGTTTCTCCTCGGCAGATGGAGGTCAGATGAAGTTGTGATGGGAGCTGAAGTGGTTCAACCCACCGTCTGACCTCTGCTGCTCCTCTCTGCTGCTCCTCTCTGCTGCTCCTCTCTGCTG
>VMRN01000086.1:543832-610826 GCA_010277015.1 Poeciliopsis turrubarensis | reverse complement strand
GAGTCAGTACACACTTTGACTTCTGCTACAGTCGCACAAAGAGAGTCTTACGCAAACCTAAAAGCATTCCAGCACATTTGTTTCTGCTTATGCATCTGGCTGATGTTTTAATCTTCCATCTCTTTTATGAAGTGTGGCTGTGCCAGAAAAAGTTACGACCTCAAACGGCTTGAACAAAAGAACATTAGTTGTACCTTAATTGTTTTTTATTTTCTTTTTAATGAATATCTGCACATGAATTCTCTGACTGGATGGGTTAAGACTTCCTTTTGGAGTGAGCAGAGCAGAAAACCTCAGATGTTCTCTCCATGAACTCATCCTTCAGCCTGCTGAGCTAAAACATCTGTGTTCCTTCATTTCTCGCTGCAGTTTTCCACTGAGTCCCCAAACGTGGGATCCCCCCAGGATTTTGTTGGTGAACAACACATGGTGCACATAGGAACGTGAATGGGCTCCGAGTGGATGTTAAGCAGAAATATTGCATTTTATTGGGACTTTTGTTTTTTTGGTCCAAGTCGACTGCTATTTCACATAAACAACCCTCACTCATTCACCCAGATAGCTGCTCATCAAGTGCAACAACCTTTGAATAAATTCTGTGAAAACTCCAGAGCTGTAAAGTAAAAATGGAAAAGTTCTCTGTTACTGTTAACACGTTGGCCTAAAAATGTCGTAATTTTCCTATTAACTAGAAATTGGGGCTTGTGATAAATTTGTGAATTCATAGTTACTTCAAGAATTTACATCTTTTGTTTTATTTTTCACCATTTTTTCACTTGCTGGGTTAATGATGCATAATGGTCCATTCTGAACTGGGATCTACAGCGTCAACACAGGAAGGCTAGTTGTTTTTATCATGTTGCGTTTGACTGGAGTAATTTTAGCTAATGCCACATTGTGTCACTATTGGCTGAAAAAAAAAAAAAAAAGAAAAAGAAAAATACAGTGAGCTGAATCTGGATGCTTCACGCATAAAACAGAAGAAGAGAGCAATGGGAGAGATCCGGATCGAAACACAACTTCAACATTTCTCCCCAGAACACTTTGAGTAATTTGTGCGAGCAAAACTGACAAGGGCTCTAGCAGGTGATCGTTACCTTAACGAGCTAAAAATAAATACTATGCTGACAGTTTTTATCCACAAAGCGCCTAAAACCCGCTACAAACACTGGGAGAAACATCCGACTCGAAGCTCTTTAAAGCTCTTTAAATCCTAACGGAGCTCTGTGCTGGTGGCACTACTGCCTTCCAGGATGAAGACCAGACCGGACACAGAGCTTGAAAAGTACTTACCGGATCACACAGTCCGACCAGAGGTCAGTGTAATTCATTGACCTCTGGTCAATGAATTACATTCACAAAGCTCAAGGCAGCAGCAGGAAACACCAACTCCCACGGCCAACTCTGTCATCTTCACCTCCTCTCGTGATTTCTACATTCCCATTGATTTCAATGCACTCCAGTTCAATTATTTTAATAACTCATCTCTGCTTTGGCCGGAGGGAGCTAGCGCAGTTGGACCATTAGTCGTCATTTACCCAGAATGCATTGCAGCGAGAACAACATGGCGATATTAGTGTGACAATATTTTATTAAATGTATAAAAACTAAACAGCCTACACTATTATTTCTCAAATAAAGTCTATTGCCACAACTAATCATGTATGATTTTATGTAGGTTTTTCAGTATTTTACTGAAGACTTTTTAACTTTTACTCTGGCATCTGTTTATCTTGTTATAACTAACGTCGCTCTTCAAACTGAAGAATATTCTGACAGAAGTTCAACATGTGTATTCGTTCTCTCACTGCGTCACAGGCTGCTTGTCGTTTCTAAATCACGTTCCTTTTGAACGTGTTTTGGTATTAGATTTAACAAAAAGCTACATGCATGCAGTGGTAGAACATTTATTTCAGTCTTTAGGGACTCGAGACCAGAATTGGATTTTGAAATTAAAGATTTGTGACTTGGTAAAAAAATTAAGTAAAATAAAAGTCCTTGTATTTATCTCTAATTGAAGGCGAAACCACTCTGCTGCGTTCTTTGCAGAATTTGCCTGAAAACAGACAGAATCCGGGAAAAACACGGCGAAGAGAGCAGCGGCAAGATGGAAACGGAGAAAATGAGCAAAATACGGGAAAAGAGCGAGGTGTGGGGGGCAGGACGACACAGACACCCACAGCAGGGGGCCATGCTGTTCTCCGTATTAGACTGTCAATGAATCTCATTAACATGGCTTCTCTAATCAGCAGCTGCGAATGTTCGTCTGAAGGCCATCCACCTCCTTCCTTGCATTCTGATTACTCTGATGAGTAAATCTACCGTTGCTTTTCCCTCTTATATCTAAAAGGGTTCGAATTAAACTCTTTGACAGAGGCGTCTGAGTTGCTCAGCCTCTCCATTATGTCCGCTGGGCTTTCCTTTTATGTGAGACACAGCAGGCTGCCATGTTGAAGATATCCACGGTGCCCTTGTCACATCGTGACAGGCTCGTTTTCCATCATTTCCACTCAGCAAGCAGCGGAGACAAATGAGGGCTCAAGCTGGAAAGTTTTTCCACATGACAGCATTTTGATAGAAAAAAGGGATATGAAAACCCACAATGCTAAAAACCTCAGTGAATTTCAGGTCTGTGAGAGAGAACATAACCAATAGGAGAAAAATTTCTACAATAAAACGGATTGGAGAAAAGAAAAGAAGTAAAAAAGACAAAAAAAAAACAGCGGGTAGAAGAAAAGAAAGAACTATTGATAAGAATAGACTCATCATTTCTGCTCAACCGCAATTAACAGTCAAGCTGCACAGATCCTTTAAAGTATTAGTTGCAACGACACAAAGACGTCACAAAGAACATCTAGAAAGACTTTGAGCTTCTTCTGAAAACATGCGTCTGCAGAAGTTTCACCAGATATTAAAGTTTCGGCCTATTTAAGCATTTCAAAACCTTAAAATCAATTACAAAATGGTAAATTAGGTTTGATTTATCCAGTTCATCTCAAATGGTAAAAACTAGACTATTGCACTGAACTGATATCAAACTTTACTTTCTAGATCGAACATGGCGGCAACGACAGTTTTGCTGAAAAAAATACAATCGGTTTCTGGAAGGGGAGATGCTGCATTTGAACTGGTCAGACTAAAATATGAAATATGGGAACCACATATTGTTTTTGTCCACTTCACCATTTTGTGCCACTATGCGAACTATAATTTGGGATTGGAAGGTGACAGAGATTCACCCTTAAAGGCGTCAGTGAACACGTGTCACAGGAAGCCATCAGCCTTCGCTCTGCTCATAAAGCAGGCAGGTCTGGCTCCATGCAGGGGCTTTTGCACGTCTTAATTTGCCCCATGCTTTTCCGTAATGAGAGGGACTCAACCTTGGGTTCAACAGTGAACGTGATATTTGACTGTCTTCTGAGGAATTTGCGTGGCAGAAGATAAAACGGGCGATTCGGAGGTTGCCAGACACATTCCCAGGACCACACATGTTCATTCTTTATTCAGGATCAAATTCTGCCAATACTGGGAAATCTGAATTCCACAGCTTTAAAAGCAACCAGAGCCGATTCCTCCATTTCATCTCTTATGGTGACAAAAAGGAGCTACTGAAGCTCTTTAAACCCCTGAATTAATTTATAAACACTCAATCTGCAGCAGTTCTGACTCCCATCGTCGGATCCAAAGTGATTTACAATCTACTTGCTCATTTTTCTCACTTTTCTCCCCTCAGCAACTTTGCTCCAATTCCCGTGAAAGCTTGGGGTGTATTCCTGGCGCTGCGTGTTCAGATAGGGTAAATAAATCAAGCGCAGACCCAACAGAGAGCAGGGAAAGCGACTGGAACGAGCAGCATGGAACAGAAACAGGCATATGGCGAAGACGCTGGAGCTTTTCTGCTGCATGAGAGGACGACGGCTTCTCGCTCACACAGACTCCCACATCTAATTGAGTCAGCTGGTGTTTAAGGTGGGATTTTACTGAGTAAATGTTTGCAGAGGCGTCGCAGCTCTTCCCGCCTCAAAGTCTCAAGAACCTCCAGAGAACGCAGTTAGATGAGCGCCAGGTGACGGCGCTCATCTGTACGCTACCAAGCTGCCGGATGATCACACGTTAGAAAATTACACTTCCCCACACAACCCCAGTAATTTCTACCGCTGAAATGATCTGCTGTTGGGTAAGATCATGAAGTACATTTGTCAAACTCGAGGCCCGAGGGCCAAATCTGGCCCGCTGTAGCTTTTTATGTGGCCCTCTAGACTCCAAATTACATCAGTAAGTTCCTCCAGTTTTTCACAAATCCACAAAATTCACACAAAATTAACAGATTCCCACACCGATGTTCAATATTTTATTGGAAGAAACACTTAGTGAATGCTGAATCAGCCGTTTATTGATATTTTAACTCTTTAATGGGTGTTTCGCTATGAGGGAATTATTTACATAAAACAAGCTCCTATATGCAGCTGAAAAGTTTCTTGCAACTTAGTTCTGTCTTTATTTATGTGTACTAACATATTTGAACAAGAAACAACATAAAAATACTTGATTTTTGTGTTTTTGCAGTGTGATTCTACATATGCTTAATGCATTAAAGCATCAGAAAAATGCTTTAATGCTTTAAAGCATGTGTATGATTCCACATATGCTTAATGCTACCCTAAATAATTAGGGTGACTCAATAATTTTTACATTTCTTCAGATCACAAGGAAGTTGGTTTGTAGGTCTAATGATTGACGCATTCCTTTTTTAGTCAGAAGAGAGCTTTCCATTTTCGGTTACAACCTAAGCCACTGACCACAGGGAGAGATTATGAATTTACCAGCCAACAAATGAGACTCTCAAAAGGCTTATGTTGTCTGAAAGCGCGCACAGTTGCCACCACATTTATATTCCACACACAAACACAGCCATGAAGGCTGGAACAGTTGATCCAGTATCAACCCTGGTCCCAGTAGGTTAGCCGGAGAAAGATCCTATTAAACCGTGTAACTGCTGCAGCGGCGAGCAGAGGAGGGGGAACTCAGCGCTGACCTCCATCTGCTGTGGTCAGCTCGGCAGCGCAGTCAGCATTGTCGGAGCTTATCCCGTGTCTGATAAAGAACCTGAGTTCAGAACAAATTGAGAGAGAAAAGGGAAAAGCAGGTGAGCGGCGAGAACAGCAACAAATGCGCTGTGAGGCTTTCGCATCAGGGTGACAGGTGCATTATCACGGGTTAATGAGAAGCCCGGTGCTGCCTGTAGCTGCAATCAGGGGTCCGCTGCCTCTGCTGGCACCGCCATCAATCAGACAGGACAGGAACCTTCACTCCAGAGTGCAGAGCGCACAAACAGCGCACAAACAGCGCCAACATGCCGTCAGAGTAGCGCACCTGCAGCGAGTACGCAGGCGCATTAAGAGGTCTGCGACAGTTCAGAGGAGCTGTCAGTTCAGCATAAGATACCATAAAACAAGTCAATAAATTGTTTTTAATGATAACTGGAAGGATAACATGTTTAAAAGCGTATTTAAAGCAGAATCTGCAACAAATAACAAAACAAGTCAGATCGTTTGTTGATGGTCTGACTGGTTAACTGCTAAGTCAGGACGTCATACATTGTTACTAACAAAGTTTACTGAACTGAGCCGCTGAAACTGTTTTCCCATGTTGTTTCTGCCAGTTCATTCGTGGCTTCTACTTGTTCTCATTTGCCTGTGAGCGTAACGCCTGGTTGGGGCTCGTGGATGGCGGAATATGCACAAGTTGGAAACGGCTAGCTTAGAAACCGACCCAAACCTCCTCCCTCCTGACGTGCTGATCAAATTACCTCTTCATCTGAGTTCAAAACACGATTTATATCAGCGTCCCATGAACAGCGTTTCTCCTTTATACCGGAGCAGCATTAAAAACGTACAAAACACGAGATGCTAACCAGCTTTGCTCCATACATGCTAGGCTACATGACGGTGCGCGGCACTGTCTCCATGGTTACCAGTGGTTACCTTCCCCATAATGTTATATTTGATTGCATATGTCTAAACACACTTATAAAGTATACGAACATTAATCTTCTTAACTTGTGGAAAGTGTTCGCAGCAAATCGGTGATGGCGCCGAAGGCTGCCAGTCATTATTGAGCCAGTCATTATTATTAACGGCTGTAACTTTCCTCATTAAAAGTCCTAAAATAAAATGACACGTTTGGTTTATGTCCTTGTCTGTTCCTGCAGCCGACCGCGCTTTTCTTAAAGCGAAATCAACTGAATGAAAGCGATGTTAGCTTTCAGATGTCTGTCTTTAGACGAGCCCACACCGTCATGGCGGCGTTTCGAAGGGAGTGACGTCACGCGCAAACGGCCAATCGCCATCAGTTTGTTTTGTGGGTAGGTTAATCTGACAGTGCATGCTGTCCTGACAACACCGGCCCGCATGTGAGCTCAGCATCGGCTCATTTCAGCCCGAAGTGCTCTGAGGAGCCGCATTACCGCGGTAATTTGGTGCGGGAGATTGCGGAGTGATTATGAGGTATTTACGGACACAATGAGGAATAATTAGCACTTCAAGCACAGATCTCAGGTGTGATCATCAAACCGTGTTAACTGTACCGCAGCACATACAGCACATAATACAGTGCCGGATGTATTCAGGTTTTAACTAGAGGCCTTGAAAGGATTTTTTTTTTTCTCCCTCCAGCTGGAGATCTTATTATAAATAATAACACAATACACTGTCCTGAGCCAAATAACAGCTTTTCCCTGCAAGGATTTCTGCTTTTCTGGCTTGTTTGTCCTTTCCCTCCTCTTTAAAGTTTGCTCTAATGAGAAAGGTTGTGCAGAATTTGATTTTACTTTCATTGCTTGGGATGCAACAAACCTGATCAAACTACTCCTACTCAATACTAAATGTTGAAATCCCAGAGTTAGTTTGCACAATAAAAATGATCCAGCGTGTTTAAAAAGTATGTGCGACTAAAGTTTCTCTAGATCTTACTGAAACATTAATCCTTCAATCCTGGAAATGAAATTTGTAATAGACTTCTTCAAGTGACATAAAGGAGTGTGATTTGTGTCAGTAACTTGCACACAGTAACTGTATTTTCAAATAAATGTGTATTTATTGACGTTTTCGTTGAATAAACAGTGGAGGAAACAGTAAAACTATCAATTCTGACAACATCATTAATTGCATTTATCATAACAATAGTTAATCAACACTCTAAATGATAACAATTGTTAGTTTTTCATCAGTCAACGCTTTATAGGAGCGTGAAATGAGAAAACCACAGTGGAAGAAAACTCAGATCAAGGCTGGACTACAGTTTGCTAAAAGACAGAAAGTTCTTTGGTTTGATGAGACCAAAATAGAGATCTTTGGAAAACAGACAAGACATAATGCACATAATGTTTGGCGGACACCAAAACAAACACATCTGCTCTGTGAAGCATGGTGGTGGCAGTATGATGCTGCAGCAAGTGCTGGAAGGTCTGTACAAATAGAAAATAAAATGAAATCAGAAGAATCATGATTTGTTTCCATCAGCAAGAGAACATTTATTATCCTGCAAGATGACGACCTGGAGCATTCAGCTAATGCAGAAATGGTTTGAAGACAAGAAAGTGCTCATTTTGGAGTGGCCTAGTCAAAGTCCAGACCTGTTCACACAACCTGACAAAGCGGGAACAGTTTAGCAGGAAGAATAGAAGAAAACCACAGCGTGTAGAATTCAAAGGTGCATCTGAATACTGACTGGAAGGAGATGAATATTTGTGCAAAAATGCTTCAATTCTAAACAAAAATAAACATTTTAAAAGAAAACTCGGCTAAATATTTACACTTTAACCTCAGGATTATTTGTTCATTATGACTTCATGTGAAACATTTGGCTGCCAACTATTATCAGATTCAAATCTTAGGCAGAGCTAATTAAACAAGCCATCAAGACAAATGATTCATCTGGTTGAAGCTAATTTGGTTTCATGGGCGGATAAACAAGCTGCAGGGCCTGAGGGCAGTGAGTTGTTGTTGCCCCCCCGCTGACATCATTTTGACCTGACAACCAGTGAGCAACCAGCCACTGACGGCTAAATTAATTTAAATAATAATAATAATGATAATATACTGGATGAAAGAGCAAAAATATTTAAAAATATGGGAATAACTTGGACAAATATTCATAGTTCTTGTTTATTTTGTATGAGGGAATATTAAGGCAAGTAAAACAAATATGAAAATGAAGTTATAATAATTTGAGAATTAAGTCAATATTATGAGAAACAATTTTCAGTTTTTTCTGCAAAAAACAGAAAATTGCAATATTCTGGTTTTTTTTGGCAAAACAGAGATAAAAATGGAAACAATGTGGGCAAAAAAAACAATGCAATAATTTAAAAAGAGCATAAAGTCAAAAGAATTCAAGACTGAAGTCAATATTTCAAGAATAAAGTTGTAATATTACCAGAATAAAATCATAATGTTATGAAAAATAAAGTCATAACATTATGACTTTATTCTCATAATTTTATTTCATTAATTAAATAAAGTATTTATTCATTTTTTCTTAACATTTCCCTATTAAATGTAATATTGATAAAAATAATATTTACTTTCTAGTAAACTTTTCCCATTGTGGATTGTGCTTTTGCCAGAATCCCGTCTGATGTCCAGACCCTTAATTTATACAGTAAGCTCAATGTGCAAAAACAAAATATAGCACAAAAACAAATAAAACTCAGTGTGCTGGCAAACAGATTGCAGATGGCAGGGAGAAAACTGCTTAAATACACGTTATTGTTGATTTCATGCATAATTTATGAAACAAAAAATCACATATTTTATCCACTGAAAACACAAAATAATTGAAGAGGAGTTTACGGCTTCAGCTTTATGCTCCGTTTTAAACACTCACTGCTTTAAATAAAAAGTATTTTCCCACCTTCACACCTTTTAAAAGCCTCCAATAATTGAATAAATTCACATTCTGATGATTTCAGCAGGTGTCAAACCCGCCGTCCGGGGGCCAAATCTGGCCCGCCGCAGCTTTTTATGCAAATTACATCAGCAGGCGGTGATGTCATCAACGCCTCACTGACGTCTGACCACGTTTTCCAGTAGCGAGTAATTTAACGTGTTGCTATTTCAGATCCAGTAGCCAGACTACGGTTACTTAAAGAAATCACTTTTCGTTACTATTTTCTTTTGTAATTAAATTTTATTTCCTCTCCGCGTTTCGCCGTTTCTATGCGACAGTATCAGCAGCGACAGAAACACAAACGATGGAGGGAAGCGGCAGATGCGCATTTTGTTGCAGGAACTACTTTGAGTTTCGCAAGTCTTTTGTCTAAAGTGGCTCCCAGATTTTGTGAGTCGTGGGTTTCGCTTTTTGGGCTTGGAAATATTTTGGATCTTTGTTCTGCTTCATGAGTCAAATCTGCTGGACATTAAAGTCACAAACTTGATTGTTCCATCAGTTACAGCATAAAGGTCCAAACGCAGAAAAGACACTGTTGGTACGACGTTCTTTTCTGAAATGCTGCGTTGGATTCAGATCAGATTCAACACCTTCCAAAAATCATCACTTTGTTTTTATTCTGGAAATCTAGGTTTGGTTTCCTTTAGGTTGGAAACATGTTTATGAGGTTCATCCAGGCTTTTTCTTCTGTCTAAGTCATGAACTTGAACCTTAAACAAGCGAGGTCTGGCTGATTTCTGCGGGCCGGCTCGTCCTGGAAAGGTTCCTCGTTCCAACTTTTCATCACTTTGAATTTAAGGCTCTGACTGTTTCACTGCAGGCCTGGAGGTTTATGAAATGGATAAACCTTTCCAGACTGGAAATCAGTGACTTTGTTTTCATCTGTTCCTAAATATCTTTAGATTGGGTCATGATGTGTTGCTGTTTGAGATCTTCTGGCCTACTGAGCGTTAAAAGTTAAGTTCTAGTTAAATCATTTCTTGGTTTTGTTGTGACTGGTGGAAATGACCTTATCTTTCCAAAACAAATATAGTTAATTAACAGAAAGCGTGTGATTTAAGAAGTGGGGGAACTGACACGACGTCGGCTCTGCCGCCACGCTTAAGAAGCTTATAAAATGAGAAAAATGTCATAAAGTGAAATAATCTGCCGATGAAACTAGTATTTTTCATCAATATTAAGGAATTATTGGTGTAAAACAAGCCTCTATGTCTTGCTAAAAAGTTACTTGTCAGTTAGTTTTGTTTTATTTAAAGTGTGCTGGGATACATTCACCAGAAATCCTTGTTAAGGTTTTGTGTTTTTGCAGTGTGTGCACAAGGCAGATGGCTGCACTATCAGGCGATATTTTCTTTTCTTTCTTCATCACTCGTCACTTTATGGCGTTTCTTTCATACCCACCCCTCCTCCTCTTCCTCTCACCTCCCTCTCACTGGACTTTAGTGGAAACCATGAGTTTCCTCGGACTCTGCTGATGCTCCCTGGTGTTTGGTGAGGTAGTGGAGCAACGCCAGAGTGATTTCAGCAGCCTTTCTTCTGCAGAGGCCAAAGAGGCCACGTGAAAACGAGAGCTTGCCCTTATCGAGCCGGATTTACCCACAAGGGGAAGCGTGGCGATATAAAGAGCTGGGGACGGGAGGAAAGGAATAAAGGAAGGAGGATCTGTCCATCATCCTTCTGGATCCTCCAAGCCAGTGGGCAGGAAATGAGGCGAAGGACACCCACTGACCTGAAGCCACTTGCCGGCTCTCCGCCTATCTCCAAAACAATTTAAACTGCTA
This sequence comes from Poeciliopsis turrubarensis, assembly GCA_010277015.1. Taxonomy (NCBI): domain Eukaryota; kingdom Metazoa; phylum Chordata; class Actinopteri; order Cyprinodontiformes; family Poeciliidae; genus Poeciliopsis; species Poeciliopsis turrubarensis. The sequence continues at coordinate 600,096 of VMRN01000086.1, read as the reverse complement.
ATGGAACTGGACTGATCCTCTTTCCATGGCTCACAGGGCCGCAGTGACTCACACTGCTCATTTCTGATTAGAGCTCCTCGGGCTTCAGGGGTAATCTGCACCAGACTCCGGATAGAGCCAGACGGTTATGTTATTATACGTATCTGTCAGACAGACCGATACGTGGAGCAGACTGAGTGCACTCTCTTTGTTTGTGTATGAGGGGTAGGAAAGGTTGTGAACAGGAAGGGACCGACCAGAGGGAGGTCAGCCTGCAGGTGGAAGCTGCGGGTGCTGAGTGAATACATGCAGCCGGGGACAGGATGCTGCTGCAGCTGCAGCGAGACCGCCACCATCATCGGATCGCCACCGCAGGAGCACAAAATATTACGAGCACACCGATTGCAGGCTCCTGGTCGATCGCCGATTGTTCATTTTGAAAGGCCTGACCTGCTGACTCCGATTTTGGCCGGTACTAGTATTTTTTGTCAGAAATGTTGCTAAATATTAGGAATGCTCCCATCAGGATTGTTACTGCCGATTCCAATACCGATCATCCATGAGGCCGATCTCTGCCGATCTCTGCCGATCGCTTGGAAGGCTGTTAAATTTTCGCTTTAGGTATAAATGATGCTATGTTATCTGGCAAAATGGAAAAATTACCTGGCAAGGTTAGGGTTAGGGGAATAAATTAACCTAATTTAGACATAATAGACATATTTTAAGACATGTATAAATTCATTTTTGTTTACGTTACGTGCTGCATCTTTAAGCAGCTGTTCAGTGTGAGAGTTCGCCCTCTGGTGGAGGTGGAGCGGCGCTCCGTCTTGAAATGTTACTACCAGTAGCGCCGGTCAGAGCGAGAGCAAAACCCGCGTCTTTCACCACCAGCTCAAAGATTTGAATGATTTTTGGGTTATTTGTGTAGCTTTCTGACCGTCATGCTGATCCGGGTGAGCGTTGGTAGTTGTGCGCTGCTTAGAGGTCAGGGGATGATTTTTAGACTTTTGCTGAGGTAGATAATATCAGCTTCACATGTCAGTATCGATCACCGATCTCCCAAAATTAAGAAAACTGGTGCCAATAAATCGGTGCATTCCCAGAGAAAACATTTTAATTAGCAGTAAAAAGCAGAATAGCAGCTCTTTTCTTTACTGAACAGTAAATTCCTTCCACAGTCAGAAAGTGGAAGGAAAATATATTGCGTTGTTTTGTTCCTTTTTTGGTCTAGAAATCTAAATCTAAAAGATTCTTTAAAAAATTAAAAGTTGATTAAATGTGCTTTTTAGCAGGTCTTTTGGGGTTTGCATCTACCAACTTCGCAGAATAACTCATGTTCGGTCAGATTGGACAGAGAGCATCGGTTTTCAAGTTTCGTCACTGATTATCAAGGTTTGGGCTTTGACTAGGCTATTCAAACATGAATATCAACAGCTCTGATTGAAATCATTTCATTGCAGCTCTAGTTTTATATGTGGGGTTGTTTTGGTAACGGGGAAACTTCAAGTCTTTTGAAGCCTCTAAATTGTGTCAAACCGAAGGCTCAGGGGCCAAATTTGGTCCACCATCATGTTTTATGCGGCCCTCGAGAATCTGGAGCGACATAAACCTTCAAGTTTTTATCAATCATACTAAAGCAGTTTTTATTTGCATTCTGTCAAATTACATTAATGTTTAAAAGACTTTAATCCTATTAAGGAGGACTCATTAAATGCAGAGACACCTGTTTATTCTTATTCTAACAGTTTAATCTGTTGTTTTATTGATACATTTGCCACAAATCTTTGCATTCCTTCAGCAAAAAAAATCTGCTCTGGTTAAATATTCGCCGGCAAACATCTGTGAAAAAATAAACATCAACTCAACATCTTCATCACTCATCTCTGTTATTGTGTTTGGCCTCAGTGGGACCATTACAAAACTCACTTCCCCTGCCTTGAACTGGCCGGCCGACAGACGGAGCATCCTTCCTCATGTTGTTTGACCTCAGCAATTTATTTCAGTTCGTCAGCTGTCAGGTCCGTCGACACCGGCAGCAGAAAAATGTCCTGCTGCAGGACAGAGAAAAGCATGCTTGCTCTCACTCTGTGAATTGATGCATTTCTTTCTATTTGTTCAGATTTAGTTTTATGCATCAGTCTGACATGATGAAAAATAACATTTATAAAATTGCAAATATTAGCATTCATTCGTTAGATTCCTATTTTTGTTTATCAAGATCACATCAAAAACAATTTAGTAATTAATTAGAAACATCAAAGTGAATAAAATTCATCAAGATGCTGAAAGCAGCACCTAATTAACAGCAGACATGTTTGATGGGGGAGTACCGACCCATTACTGATCCCAGGCATTTATGATGGTTGATACCAAGTGGCTGTTTTTGGTAAAGCAACATGAAAACCTTCTATCTACTGTGATGCACTGGAAGAAAAAAGGGAATCTTTTCAATGCGCTTGGCGCCAGAAACACCTGGAAACCTGAGCTGAATTAGATAAGGAGTTTATTTTTATGTTTTCCAACTCTTTTGATTTGTGAAATGTTCAATTCACTGGTCAAAACATTAATAAAAAGTGAATCTGCTGATAAAGGAAAAGACTCACTGTTTCTAGGGATTTGAAGCTTGGAGGTTCTGAAACGTCACTAAATATAGGCAACGTTGCCGAGAATGCTCCCGCTTCCGGCTGATGTTCTGCTTCGTTTTAAGCAGTTGCCACTGCAAAATGCCGCCATACGTTGTTCCGTGTCGTCTCTGTACCGCCACATAACGATGGATGCTATTGTTTTAAACTACCATCTGGTTTTAGAATAAAAATCATGTCCGAGCTCTGATTGGAAATCACGTGACTGGCCCGATTTCTGATCACGTGATCTTTTAGGGTTCGGGTTAGGGACATCCATAAAGTAACACCATGTCGTCCACATTAAATGGTTCAAATTAGTATTGTCACTTTCTCCTCCTTATTAACCAAGAACATTCCAGAAACTGGAGTATTATTTTTTTTTTCCTTCAGTGATAAATATTTTGACAAATCAAGTTTCAGCAGGACTTGATTTTGTTTTTTTAAAGATATAGCTGACCGACTGCTGAAGTAATACTGAAGAATTGCAAAGAATTACTCATCGAATATACATTTCCAGTAAATTATGAAGGGACAAAGGGACAATTTAGCATTTTGCTCTGAGTTTCATTAAATGTAATAAGTTAAGTTTTAGCATAGGGGCTAAGCAGCCAGTACAGTCTCTCTGTCATTGTAAATGATTAAAAACACACAAGTTGTTGGGTTAACGCCAAAATCTGTCAGATCACACCATGAATTATGAAGGCAGTGAACACCAAAAGCAAGTTACATCTTTAATTAACTGGTGTGTAAAGTGCAGACATCTTGTCCAGTTGACATAAAACAACACATCAGTAAAACTGAGACTTTACTGGAAGCCCAATCTGATACCTGGGACTGGATCAGGACATTGTTATATTATCAAGAGTTTTTCTCTTTAAATTAAAGCGAGAGGCTAACTCCACCTCTTTCCTTGTTTATTCCATCGCTCATGTTCACTGATTTAGGCGGTTGAATCCGTCTGTATCCTTTCTTACTCACAAGATCAGACTTGTGATCTTAGTCAGAAGCTGACATCTCTAAGCTCTCTGTTGCAACAGCCGGTTCCTGCTACTAAATACAACAATTGTTTGTTTTTACATAAAAATATGTGTTAAAAAGTGCTTCACAAAAAACTGCAACTACAAGTTATGACAGTGTGACCAAATTTGCCCGGAGAAGCAAATAACAGGGCCGTCACTGAACATGTTCTCACAACACCGCAGTGGATCAGTGTGAGGTTCAGTGGGAGTTTGTTGTTTGGTTTAAGAGCAGCAGCCTGCGCCGAGGAATTTGCTTCTGGCATGACACCATGCGATTCCCTGTTTCCTGTAAAAACAGTCAGGCACTCAGGATATCTGCAGATCTTTTCTGCACGGCAGAGGAACAGTCTCATAGTACGAGGAGCTTTTTGTTCAGTAGTTTGTCCCAATCTGCAGAAAGCATCATTCAGAAAACAAGAAGAGAAACGGAAAAGCTCAGAAAAAAAAGCGGAAATGTTGTAAAATCACTGATTTTATACGCAGGATTACAAAACATAATCTTCCTTCTTGCACTTTAAAGAGCCACGGTGCAAATAGTAATGGGTGAATACTGCCATCTACTGGCTGTTTGGGTGCAAAACCTGCAAAACAACAAAAGCAGATGAAAAACTGGCAATTAATATAGACATCAGGAAAAGACATAGAAAAAAAATATCAGTTTCTCTGATTTTACTCTTTATAGGTCTATGTGTGAGTAAAATGAATATTGTTGTATATTCTATCAACTACTGACATGTCTCTGAAATTCCAAGCAAAAATTTTGTATTTATCTGCAGAAAATGAGAAATGATCAAAATAATAAAAAAGATGCTTTCAGACCTCAAATAATGCAAAGAAAACGAGTTCAAATTCACCTAGAAACAACAATACTAATGTTTTAACTCAGGAAGAGTTCAGGAATCAATATTTGGTGGAATGACCTGCAGGTTTTCAATGGGCTTCAGTGCAGTGGGATCCTTGTGTTTTTTTCCTGCAGCTCTATGTTTTATTTCCTGTGTTTAACTGGGTAAATCCCCCACTGAGATCCAGATCTCATTTTTAAGAGGGACCTGTGCAGAAATCTGCAACCTGGTGTCAACAAATGTTTACGCCTGTAAATATTTGGCTAATCTCATGTTCAGAAATTTACATTTTCATAAATTTTCACCCTTTTCTAGTTCAGGAAATTGAACTATATTTATCAACTATATGCAAAAGTACAAACAAAAAAAAGCTGTTAACATATTAATGTTGTAAATCATTTATTTAAAAACAATTGTCTTTATATCTGTAATTTCTGTTTTGTTTGTACACCAATGTATTTACAGTAGTAACCTATCAATCATTGGCATATTCATTTCATACTCAGTGTTTTGTTAGTTTATTTGTTTTCTCAATTAAAAAATAAAGTGAGCTGTGCAGAACTGTTTAAAGAAAAACACGTTTAATAAAATTATTACCTTTAAGGCGCCAAAATGACAGAAAGAGACAGATTCATAATTCATAATAGTTTAGGTTTATTCATTATAATAAAAAAACATAAAAACGTTCTCATTGCTTTCAAATCCACATTTTTTTCCCCTCTACCAAATGAAATCCTTACACAAAACATTTTATACAAAAAGCCTTCATTTTCCATCAAGTTAAATTAATGTGGAGGTTTGCAGGGATAAAAAAATGAAAATGACTGTTTCATGCTGATCAGCTTAATAAAAATGCAGTCTGGTCACTCATGTACCCTAAAATGCAGTTATTTAGTTTTATTATTTGATTTTAAATGAAACGGATAAATCAAAACATTTTTCAGTCAGTGAAGCTTTATTTTTTTTGGTCCAGTGTTACTGGATGTGTCCAAGCAAAATTGAATCAAATTTCTAAAGGTTTATTTAGATTTATTTCACACAAAATGATGTTATTTCTGTTCATTTACACAATTCAAGGAAAACCTGAAATTCAGTTGATCAAAATATTTCATTAAAACAAATAAGAAACGGATTTTTATTACAGAATGTTGTTGCAACATCCAAAACAAAAACTCTCCACATGGTGGGCGACCCATAAAAGATGAAGAATTTTAGTGGAAGGTTAAGTGGAAGGAAAAAGTGCTTCTCAGGCAAAACTAGTTCAAACGTTTGTGGAACCACCAAATACTTTTCTGAGCTGTGGGAAACGAATTCATAAATTTTACTGATTTAAAATAATTGAAATAAGTCGTTGTTATGCATCTATATAATCAAGGCCAGACCGATTATCTTATTTAAAATAAAAAAAAAGAGCTTAAAAATACTTCCAATAGATTCAACGTTATATAAATAACAGTGCGGGTTCATGAGTGAAGACAGAGCAACTCCAATTTCAGACTGAATAAATGCTGACGAGGCGCAACGGGAGCCACATCCTGAACAATAGAGAGGAAACAACAACAGTAGGACTCTTAAAACAAGAGCATGTGGGTGAAAAACCTTCCCAAACGAAATGCTGACCAAGCACCAACGTGCCTTAATCCCATAGTGAACATATTTACATGACATGAAAACATAAAAGATATAAAACAGAAAGTCACACAAACAGCTGACAGGAAGATTCAGAGGATGATGGACGACACTGGAAAACGTTTGAAGCTGGTTCAACTTGAAAATTAAAGTCAACCTGCTGCCTGGAAAATGCAATTTAAATCAACAAGAAAATTGTTTTGGTTTAAAATCAGAAATTAAAGTTCATAAAGTTGATTTGATGACAAGAGACAAGATGTTTAAATGTTGTTGTTTAACTTCATTAATCTTGAATTGTGAGTTTTAACTAAAAATCTGTCGTCACCGAGTCAAAGAGCCACATTTCTCTATTATTTTACTCACAATATCAAGTTAAAATAAATACTTATTTTACTTCAGAATAATTTTAAATTCTTGTTTCAAACTGCAGGAACAAAGTTTCTGATCTGATGATGAATTTTATTAAACATCCCAATGAATTCAGCTCAGAAACATTTAGTGTGAACAGGACATTAAATAAACATTTCCCTTTAAAATGAACATTTGCCTTAATAAAACACAAGAGTCAGATCAATGTGACGCACAAACATGCCGCTAAGCATTCTGGGAAATAGTTCCCCCTCCTATCGTTTTCTACTTTCAGTTTTTTTAAGTGCTAAACTAAAAACTCACATTTAGGTTCAAAATCTAAAACTGGATAAATTTATTTGACTTAAACATTTGAGCCACATTTAGTTGTTTTACCATCTTCTGCTCTTTACAGAGCCGGGAGTCGGATGACGTGGAGGCGTGGTCAGCAGAGGTCAGCGGGGGTCAGCGGATGTCAGGGTTACGGGGTCAGAGCTGATTTTCAACCAAACCTGTGACCTCCGCCACCTCAGCGCCGAGCAGAACGCTGACTCAGCACCAGAAACACCAGGTGCAGGACCACAGGGTGACGGTAATCCGTAAGACGGGCCCACAAACACACACTCTGGTTTCCCTGCCATCTGCCTGCCTAGAAATCTACTGATCTGGCTCTCAGATCGCTAAATCGCACTAAAGTGCTCGCTCTAATGCCGCGCTTGCCGAGGTCAGCTGGAAAACAACTAAAATCTAAATGGACATTTGCACAAAAGCAACTAAAGCCCGGCGGCCCGCCAGGCTTATCATGCACCGGGGGAAACCCTGGATTCTCCAGGGTTTGGCCCCAATACGCCGTCATAAACAATGAATTCTTAACCTTAAAAAAAAAAAATCCCATCAAATGAGTCCATCGTGTGTCGAGGATGATTGAGAGCTGAGTGAGTTACTGACATGTTGGGTGAGTGTGGGAGAAATCTGCACAGCTGTCGAGACACCAGAACCTCGAATGGTGAAGACAGCTGTCTTAATTTCTTTATGTGTGTGTGTGTGTCTGCGTGTGTGTGCGTGTGCGTGCGTGTGTGCGTGTGTGTGTGTGTGGAGGACAGGCGGAGGGGAGTCGGTCCATCTGTGTTGAACTGGCTGGCTTCGTGCTCGGCTCAGTACTTCGGTACTTTGGTGTAATCCTCCTGGACGACGCTCTTGCACAGACACATGGAGAGGATCATCCCCAGGAGCTGCGGCAAACGGAGTCATCAGATTAAACAAATGATCAAAAATTCACTGAGAAGTCACTGGAAACTGGGAATATTTCCTCAGAGGTCAAGAAACGTCCAACACAAATAATTCACATTGTTTCCATGTTTTCTGTAAATAATATCCGCTGATGCCAGGAGAAATGAGAATAATCTGACATGAACCACCAAGGTCAGGTTCAATGGGGAGCATCTGTTTTGCCACAGAATATTAAACGGACTTTGACTAGACCATTCTAACACATCAATCTGTTTCGATCTGAACAGTTTCACTGCAGCTCAGAGCTGCATGTTTGGGATCAATAGCCTCGTCCTGCACACTGTAAAAAATATATTTATTGTGTTTATTTAAAATGTAAAATTCTGTGGTTGCCAGAATTTCACCATATGAATAAAATATTTTACCAAATGTATTTACTGTAAAATCCAGATTTTACCGTATATTTCTACAGAGTTTGCTATAAAAAAAAAAACTGTATTAATAAAAGCTATAAATTATGCTGTATTTATAAAATTAAATTAAATTTTCACTTCCAATAAAATTCTGGCAATTCTACCGTATAAATACATATTTATTAATATGGTAAAATTCTATGGTTGCCAGAATTTTACCATATAAATGCGGTAAAATCTGCATAAATACAAATTTCATCATATTTATATAAATTTTCACATCTTTACAGAGCATGATAGAAAGTTAGAAATGAACATCCTACCTCCACAACAGCCACGCCGATACAGATTCCCAGGATGATCCCACAGTTATCCAGCAGCCATTTTTCCACGCTGGTTATGCAGCCCTGAGAGGGAAAAGCAGACGAGTAAGAGCAGGAGGGAGCGAGACGGTCGTCCTCACAGGCTTTTAACGGCGCAACTGTTGGCTTTGGGTCGGCTCCGATCATGTTCTGCCGGAGTCACGCGACAAACCGAGAGGCGTGATGAGTTCAGGAACGCACCATCTCAAAGACAGGTGGCTGTGCTGACAGGCGCTCACACAGGCCAAACTCTTTCACTTCGGTTCCCGGGATGGTGTCGTTGCGACAGGAGCAGGAGTACAGGTTCTGCGTGCTGTTCCTGATCAGAATGTTCTCAGACCAGTTGCCTGGACCAGTCCACCCACAGCACTTCATCTGGAGACAGAGATGAGGAGATGGAGCCAAAAAAGAAGTCATACGCGAGACGAGAAAGATGAGAAACTGTTAAAGTTACTAAACTCCTCAGTGATATGGTTCCTCACCAGACAGCAATTATGCACTGTAAAACATTCACAGGTGGTTTAACTTGAAAATGAAAGTCCACCTGCTGCCTGGAAAATGCAATTTAAATCAACAAGAAAATTGTTTTGGTTTCAACTCAGAAGTTAAAGTTCATGAAGTCGATTTAACATCCAGAGACAAGTCGTCTAAACATTGTTTTTTTAACTTCATTCATCTTGAATTGTGAGTTTTAACTTAATGCTGCAATTTAAACCAAATAATTATTTCACAATATGCAATGAAACAAACTGCCCTCACTGAGTCAAAGAGCCACATTTCTCTGTTGTTTTACTCTCAATACCAAGTTAAAATAAATACTTACTTTACTTTAGAATAATTTAAATTCTTGTTTCAAACTGCAGGAGCAAAATTTCTGATCTGATGACGCGTCTGGATCGTTCCTTTTCCATCAAATGAAGTGTGATTTATGTGTTTGGACCCGGTTGCACTCATTGACTCACCGTCCTCTGAACGAAGTCCCAGGCGTGTTCTGTGGTTTTGTTCTGACCCGTGTAGTTCACTATCAGTCCTCTGATGATGACGGACATCTCATGTTTCAGCTGCAGGAAAACAGTTACAGGAAACAGCATGTTTACCAACACTGAAATAATGAACAAAGTCAATTATTTTAGCATTTTTAATGCTTCCAAATCAGAAAATAAGTCTAGATTTGCAGCCAGTTTTCCACATTTTATTGAAACGTATTCAAATAATTCATTTGTAAAGTGATTGAAGTCCTAACTAAGTTTTTAATTTATATTTTTACAGGTGTGGTTAAAGAACCCAAACACAAGAATCGGCAGGTCGGTTTTTCTAATGCATCGGTAATCGGCCAGAAAGCTGCAATAACCGAGGAAATGGATCAAGTTATTACAAACTCTGCATTTCTTTTACCCCACTTTAACAAACTAAAGTGTTAATTATTCAAAAAATAAGCCCTGCATGTCAGCAAATCTCTTCCCACAGCGTCTCATGTTTCTCAGCAGAACGCTGCAGTTCACGCACGTGAAGCTGCATGTTGAAGCTCTGCAGAAACGCAGCCGATGCCGGGACCGGCTCCGTGTTTATGTGTGCGAGACCGCAGAGAGCGGCAGCGGCCATGCAGCTTCATGACAGGCGAGAGCCGCGCCCTTTTCTGGGAAGGAGCAGCGCCCTGCCCTGCGGCGAGCGCTAAACACAGGGAGTGTGTAGGAGGCTGCAGACCCACATGTGACCAACACACACACACACACACACACACACACACACACACGCACACGCACACACACACACACACACACACAGCTGGAAGCGCATCCATCTATCCCGCTGTTCAAATGTTCAAATTCATGTAAAGCACTGACAAGGTGCAACATTAATACATTTACATCATCTTAAATAAACTGCCTCAGTTTTAAAGGTACCTGGTGTAATAATAAAATAATAACTATTATTATTATAATTATAAATGAGATATTTATAATAAAGAGACTGAACTGGTTTATCTAACTTCTGCAGTTGGGCTATGCCACAATGAAAAGTATTATTATTATTATTATTATTATTATTATTATAGTTTTGTACAAAGAACATTTATTAGAAGATTTTAGAATTATTTTCCCTTAATTTTTACTGTTTTTTTTTTTTACTGCCTTTAGAAGTTTTTAAAAGATTTACTCTTAAATTTAAAAGTAAATGTATTTATCACAATATTCAATAATACAAACTCATTCAATAAATTAGAATAACATACTTTTAAAAGTGTTTGTTTCAGAAGCTCCACTGCATTATAAAGGTTAATGTGAAAAAGACTGAAGAAAAACATCTTTATTTCTCTTTATCATAATTTACTAACTATAAGCACAATGTTTAAATAAAACCTATTTTTAAAGACTAAAATGTGGGCTTAATTAAAAATACTTTTAATTAAAAGTGCTTTTAATTAAAAGTGCTTTTAGTCTGCCAAACATTTCCAGACATATTTCCTTATTTATTGAAAAAGACTTTAGTTAATCTTATGGCACTTCACAAGAGAAACGGGTCCAATTCAGAAAAACAAAACAGAATCTATCAATTTATTTAACTCTGCGTCCTAATCGATAAAGTAATTTTAAAGTAAATACACTGAAAGGTCTGATTATTTTGAGTGCTGTTAATCTAAATAGTGCTACAGTTGATTTTTTATTCATAATTCAGCAGAAATGTTCACTGACCCTGAAGTAATCATTTCTCGGGGTGAGATTTGTCGTTATTCACATAACGAACCTAAAGACATCCTGCAGGGGGAACCGAGAGGACGACGAAAACGTTCTACTCAAGCGATGCCTTCTTCTCTACTTCCTGCGTTTTCTTCTTCTGCTTGGATCTGAAGTCATTCTGGTTACAAACTGACTTCCTGTGGGTTTCCGTTCGATCGTCTGCACCGTGTTTCATCACAGGATGCAGCAGGTTCCCCTGCGGGTTTTAACGAGGCAACGCAACAATGCCGAGTATTTTTCACATTGTTTCTAATGCAAATAACACGAAACTAACTTACAAGCAGGAAACATGGGCTTGTTTTAGGTAAATAATTCCTTAATATCGATGGAAAAAAGAACATGGGAAAAGCGTTTCGTTGTGAGTGAAATAATCTGCCGGTGGAACTGGAACTTGGTTGCCAGGGCCGTGGTTGCTAGGTAACGGCAAAGTTACCTAGCAACAAAAAATATTAGTTGAACGAGTATTTTTTTCATTAACATTTAGGAATTATTGACTTAAAACAAGCTTCTATATCTGCTGAAAATGTTCTTGTAAATCACTTTAGCCTAATATCAAGTAAACTAAGATATTTGCACTAGAAAAACACGCGGTAAGATTTAGTATTTTTGCAGTGCTCAGCCGGTTCCTGATGTGCCCACAGTAGGAAATGTGGTGCATGGTTTCAGGGTGGCTGTAATTCACTGAAAGTTTATTTATTTATTTATTTTTTAAATCGAAGGGTTAAGGGGGAAGAGAGGAAAGTGGAGCGATTCTCACCGGATCTCTCTGTATGTAAATGAGGACAGCAGCAGTGACCTGAGCGATGAGGATGAGCAGCAGGCAGGTGAAGTACTGTGGAAATAAACAGGAACTAATATTAGCAGAAAAATACTGAAGGCATTTCAATAATAATGATGATAACACAAAAACATTAATGCCTCGATCCTGTCATTTTTCTTCCTCTTTTAGCTGTTAGATTCATTATGCAGGATTTACAGAATAAATTGAGATTTCAGATCCTTCTGCAGTTACCAATGCTTTCACTGTAAAACATTTGAGCCACATTTAGTTGTGTTTACTGTCTTCTACTCTTTAAGTCAAATAAATTTATCCAGTTTTAGATTTTGAACCTGAATGTGAGTTTGTGAAAGATAAACTTACAGCAGTAAGTTGTGTTAACTTTTATTAATTCAGTCAAACCTCCAAGAGTTTAATAAACTGGAGTTTTTAGCTTAGCACTTAAAAAACTGAAAGAGGAGAAAGACAGGAGTGGGAACTATTTCCCAGAATGCTTAGCGGCATGTTTTTGTCTCCTGAGATGGAAGTGCGTCACATTGATCTGACTCTTGTGTTTTATTAATGCAAATGTTCACTTTAATGCAATTCTCAGTTAGCAAAGCTTGAGGATAATGTCCTGTTCACACTGAACGTTTCTGAGCTGAATTCATTGGGATGTTTAATAAAATTCATCATCAGATCAGAAATTTTGTTCCTGCAGTTTGAAACAAGAATTTAAATTATTCTAAAGTAAAATAAGTATTTATTTTAGCTTGATATTGTGAGTTAAATAATAGAGAAATGTGGCTCTTTAACTTGGTGAGGGCAGTTTGTTTCATTGCATATTGTGAAATAACTAATTGGTTTAAATTACAGCATTAAGTTAAATCACAATTCAAGATTAAGAGGTGAAAAATCAAAGTTTAGACGACTTGTCTCTTGTTGTTAAATCAACTCCATGAACTTTAATTTCTGAGTTGAAACCAAAACAATTTTCTTGCTGATTTAAGTTACATTTTCAAGTTAAACCACATGTAAATGTTTTACAGTGTGCGCGATAAGGGGGGTTTGTTCGCCGCCAGCTGGTCTCTGTCACTCAGAGAAGTAGGTCACGTCGGTTCTTTAGTTAACCCCCAGCAGGTTTAACGCTGCCGAGGTCACCCACCCATCCCCACCCGTCCCCACCCGTCCCCACCCGTCCCCACCCGTCCCCACGCTGGAGGAAGCCGTCTGCGTTTATCTGCAGCACCTCTCACCTCTCAGCCTCACACATTAGCAGGAGCCTCCAGAGGCTTTGCTGCCAGCAGGAATCCGTCACATGCTATTAACCAGGCAGGTGGAAATTAAACCTGCCATGAATACAAAACGCAATATTGATATATGAGGACTGCAATCTGTAGATCGCCGGTTCGATTCCCGGTCTGCAGACCCGCATCGGTTATTTTCCCCTGGTGTTGGTCAGAAGAGCTGATGGCGCAAAATTTACAAACTCTGCCAATAAATAAGTTTTTTACTGAAAGAAACTGATTTGGTAAAATGTTATTTTACCTCATTTTGATGTGAATTATGAATTATTGTCATTTTCGCGCTTAAAATACTGAAATTTCCACTTAATTTTATATCATTGTCTCACTGACAATGATATTTTACTTCACTTTTTATTTTAAATGAGTGATTTTATTAAGAAGCGTCACAAAATGTATGGATTTTCTACCCACCGAATGAAAAACAAACATGTCTAAACAAAATTTCAAACGACACAGACACACACCTGCAGTTTTTATCAAAGTTTCATAAAACTTTTACTGAAAGAAACTCATTTGGAAACATTTTCCTTTTTATTTTTTGTCACTAATATAAATTATTGTCATGTTTATTCTTAAAATACCAAAATTTCCACTTAATTTTAAATTTTGATTATGTAATTTTTAAATTTTAATGATCGATAATTTGATCAGTTACTTGAGTAAACTTTTCAAATACTTTTTTACTTTTACTTGTGTAAAAATATGTTGAAGTTGTAGTGATACTCTTACTTGAATATAACTTTCAGGTACTTTTCCCACCTCTGCAAGTGAGAGTAGCAATAATTCACCATGATTTTCTCCAGTAAGAGTGAAAATACTCCTAAAAGTGCATTTATTCCAAACGTTACTCGAGCAACTTTTGGTGCTGGTCAGTGCTGATCCGGTCAGCGGTGATAAAACAGGCTCTGTGTGCGTTTCTCCTCACCAGCCCCAGCAGGCAGCGGATTTCGTAGATGGCTCCGAGGCAGCCGAAGAATCCCATGACCATCGTCAGAGATCCGACTCCGATGAGGATATACGAAGCCACCTTCACCGTGTCGGAAGATTCTTCTGCAGAAGACGGAGACAACAGCAGAGAACCTTTAATTTAGCTTTACAGATGATTTTCTTTTGCCACCAGGGGGAGTCGGACTGGGACAAGCGGGCCTGATTAATTGACTTCAGTTGTTGGTATGTGGAGAGGGAGAGATGCAGGAGGAGCAGGAGTCTAAAAAGAGAGACGCAGAGTTGAAGAGGAGATGAACGGGAGCCATTATGTGGCTCTGCGCTGTCTGTGCTGGAGGAGGTCCAAAGCTCCGACTGCCAGATGGAGCCAGAACCTGAGCTTCGTGAAAAGAGTCCAAGTTAGGAAGAAGCCTGGCCGAAGCGAACGAGGAGGACTCGTCAATCTGAAATATAAAAACGGCCACAGAATCTCCTCTGCAGGGGCTAGAATTCAGAAATGCGCCTTTTAAACGTCGGTGACAAGCTCTGGGTTTCTTTGCGGGTCTGACCTGCTGATTCAAATTGTCATTCTAAAAAATAAAGCCCACAATCACAGCATTCTGGGAAATGTAGGCAGAAGAAAGGCTTCAGCTCAGTGGTGCCAAACAAATCTGGAAACTGACTAGTGAGGGCAGACGAAGAGAGAAATGGTCGACTTTGATCCCTGGCACTGATTGGTGCATCAGTAGTTTTAATATTTATTGAATTTAAAGGAACAAGAACTTGGAACAAGAACTTTGTGTGCATCTTTTACTTCTGAATGTGAACGAAGAACAAAAGCAGTTTTATCAAGTTGAAATACACTGCAAAAACACAAAATCTGACCAAGTATTTCTGGTCTAGTTCTAATGCAAATATTTTAGGACACTTAAAATAAGACAAAACGCATTAAGAAGTAACTTTTCAGCCAGATATAGGAGCTTGTTTTAAGTGAATAATTCTTTATATTGATGAAAAACACGAGCTCCTCTGGTAGATCATAAAAGAATCTGCCAAATGACAAAATTATTGTGTTTTAACAAGCTCATATTTCTTGCTGAAATTTTACTTGTAAGTTAGTTTTGTCTTATTTCAAGTCAACGAACATATTTACACTAGAAACTACACCGAATTACTTGGTAAGGTTTTGTGATTTTGCAGTGTAGAAAACTAAAAATAATCTCCTCAGTCTTTTTAGATTAGTTTGCCTTCTTGTTATCACAGGATGCAGACTGCATCCTCATCCGAAAGGCAAATAAGCCACCTGCCTTGCTGCAGGATATTATCCTATCATGTTCCAGCTTTTATATCCATCAAAACAGGAAAATCCTCGATTTGGAGATGCAAACGTCTCCAAATGTTGTAAATGTAAAACAGCTTTAAAAAATTTCATATGACGTTACACCAAAGAAGTGCTGACTTTACACGGGCCGCCGCAGCGGCTCATGTTTGGCGGTTTGGGATGTAATTTAAGGCCGAGCAGTCGGCCTTAAACATATGCGAGGCGTTTATGTGGCTGCAGGGTTGCATTCAAAGGAAGGGAGAGGTAGTAGCTAAAGCTCGCACATGAAGCACACACATCTGAAACATGTCATTTAGGATCTCCAACACACACACCGCTTCCCAAACACAACCAGTCTGCAAAAGCAACATATGTACTTAGGTTTCTTTAGCAATATAATTACATGAGAGAGTTAGGGTGTGAAGGAAAAAAAAAAAAAAATCAAGAGGAAGCGTCAGAAGAGGCAGTAAAGAGAGATTAACAAAAAGAGTAAAGCTGCGTTCACACTGCAGCCTGGATTACGATTTTTATTTTTATTTATTTATTTGTTTTGCCTTAACGCAACATCACTTTATCGAATGCGACCCGGAGAAACTACCTGGACATCCGATACACATCTGATCTTTTCACCAGTCTGAACGTCATCGACACTCGACAAACGTCACCCGATTCGAGCGAGCGGCAAGAAAAACAACAACCACGGCGGACGATAATGAGAATTTTTTTATTTTATTTTATTTTATTACCATCAGATATAACAAACATGGTATCAGATGCACAGAATCCAGAAAAGCTTGAAGAAGCCGATCCAGAGTGAAGTTGTTGGTTCCAGTTGGATCACAACTTCTAAACCGTAAACCATCTTCTTTTCGCAACAAACATCAGGTGCATTTACCGCCACCTGCCAGACTGGAGTGCGAGCGTCTACGTTGGCCTTCCCAGTGATGACTTCTACTTTTCCACCTCGTTTGGCGAAACACTGAGCACGCTCTCAATGTGTGACGCATTTACTCTCTACTGCGCATGCGGGAACTTTCAGGCGATCGAGTCGCATGTGTGAAAGACGGAGCCAAAAAAAATAAGAAAAATAAATACTTTCACAAAACATCGGAGTTGCTTCGCTTCAGGCGCCAGTGCGAACGAAGCCTATTTTTTAGCATGTGCCGATTTCCTGTAAACAAGCCCTGATGCAACAGTTCATAAGGTGTAACAAGACATCTGACTGCTGGATTAATCCTTAATCTCAGACCTAATCAGCGGGTCTTTTATCTTTTTACTTGTGTAATCTAAACAGGGCTTGCATCATCTCGGTCAGTTCTGGTGAATGACAGCTGCAGAGCAACAGATACTTCCTCTTGCTTTGGTGCATTTCTCTGTGGTAAAACCAAAACTAAAGCATGAAACACAGAGCATCTGCAAAAATACTGCAGCTTCGTGACATTGAGACGCATTCAGAGGATTTTCTGTGGTAGGCCAGCATGAAGTAGTGGGTTATAGGGAAGTGGGACGAATATAATTTTTGAAAAGTGTCTGAAGTCTGTTCCTGTTCTCCCCACAGCATGATGCCTCCACCCCCATGTTTCATAGCATATTCAAGGCAATGTGTATATTATTTTATTATTTTTGTTTAAGCTGCAAGCAGGGATTTCCAGCGCGACGTTGGTAATAAACCAAATCTATTTTCCTCCTGCAGTCAGGTAAATGCAGTGGAGGTTACCGAACAGCTCAAAGTGTCAGGCTGACTGGTCAGGAGTCTGTCTGTGGCTTAAACAAAAGTGCTTTTTATGGAAGTTTCCGTTCAAGTTGGAAGAACTTAGGTTGACTTTTCAGCCGGTTTCAGTAGCTCCCACTCAGAGCCGAACTCCCCAGCTGCGGCACAATGAAGGATATTTATATTCTGCCAACCTGAACATGACCAGAGCCACATGTTTAGCTTGCATACAGCCGGTATGAAACCACAGTTGACATTGTGACCAGATTTTAAAAGTAAACACCAGCGGACCGGCTCTGCACTGAGTTTTAAGTTTATGCTGGGTTTGAACGGTCCGAAGAAGAGCGATTTCAGCCCCCGGCTCCCTGCAGCTCTCTCTAAACGACCTCTACTTTGGCGCACGCCCTGGCTCGCATTCCTCCTCTCCAAGGCTGACGTCTGTTTCAGCACATGGCAAGCAGTGTTTTGGCAAACGCCGCTGACACAGACTTATTTCACCCCAGCACTGGAGGAAAATGTCGACTTCGCTGTGTCAATGTAGAAACCAACACTAAAAAGAGAAGATCTGTTCATTGAATAAGAAATGCCACAATATTCACGTAGTTTCCCTGCCTGAGGTCAGTCAGACAGCTGTAGAAGACCCTGCTGGTAGAAATCATAAAGAATAGCACATTGAAAACACAGAGATCCTGTTTATGGCCGGGCAGTGGTACAACGTTTGAGGGGAACATCCAGAATCAATAAACAGAGCCGAGTTCAGCTTTTGTTCCTCCACACAGTGAGAAGGATTTCCAGTGAAGTTGACGAAGGCTGACTCCTGGAGGGATCAGCCACAAAAATACATGCTGGAAAGGCGGCCATTATAAGTGACCTATCATTAACGGGTTAGGATGGGTCTATGAGCGATACAAAACATGTTCTTTACATTTTCTTTGCACAAAATCATTCTTCGATGATGAGATTTAGGTCTGCTCAGTTCCTTCCATTTGGATTTCCTTTCAGAATCAGCTGTTTTATGGCCTCTTGTCACTTTAAATCTACATAAGCTGCTGCTTTGACTCAACGTTTCCACTCGCATGTAAAAATGGCAGCAAACAGATGTGCAATTATACAACCGTACATCTTTGAAAAGCAATAGTAGGTCCTTCTGCACAACCAACAAGACTGCAGCAAGTGGTTTTGGGTTGGTAAAGCAACAACACTTGTCTTTTTCAGCAGCCATTGTACAGTGTATTGACACTCTTCAGAAACCTGCCTGCCTTTTGTACGTTTTTAATGCTGATCCGGTTTTACACCTTTTACTGGTGGCAAAAAAGGCAGAGAATTCAGACACACTAGATTTGTCCCATGGATGGGACTCCACCAGTTACGCCGTTTGATATTGTGATTTAAATCATGCGGTATAAATTCAGGCAAAGTCGGTAATGTGACCAACAGGTCAGGAGGGAGGAGGTACGGTTCGGTTTCTAAGCTAGCTACTTCCAAATCTTGGAAATGCCACCATCTATGAGACCCAACCAGGTGTGTTACGTTCACAGTCAAATTAGCTCGATGCTAACAAGCAGAAACCATGAATAAAGTTCAGTCGCTCTGTTCCACAACAGTTCCGGTGTCTATCGTGGCGCCTCGAATGATCAAGTGAAGTAGTTGCAAAGGGTTTATAACCTGCTAAAACTAACTACCGGATGTCCTGGAACTCAGCTTGCGTTGCTAAGTAACGGCTTGGGGTTAAGCTGGGGTTGCTAGGTAACGGTGCCCGTGGAATGTGACTCAACAATATGAGGTTTTTGAAAGAGTTTGTTTTCCAGACACCAAAAACTTAATGTCACAAAATGTCTGGGTGGTTTCTTTTAAGCGCTTGGGTTGTTTATAGAAACAGTAGAGACACGAGTGGGAAAATAAAAATTTAATAAATGTGAATTTTGCATAATGGCTTCCCTTTAAAACTCCCACAGTGGGAAAATCCAGGCAGCATCAGAGAGCTGCACAATCTGTGGACAAACCAACGCCGCCGCTAACCCAGAGGGGATGATGGATATTTGTTTTCCAAAGGTCTGACTTAAGATTAGCACACTCAATAAGATGTTGGGTGTGATTTTTCCGTTGTTTCTGACCTCAAGGCCTTAAATAGTCAGTCAGGATACACAATGGCTGCTGGGAGACAACATCAGCTCTGCATGACCTTTGTCAAAACGCAAGCCTTTACATGAAATGTTTTAAAACAATAGCAAGAGAATTACTGACTGAAAATACAATAAACGTCCTCTAGAAGAACCTTTCAGCAACATTAAGGAGTCATATAACACAAATGATTTCCATTCAGAGAGCTACAAATCTTAAACAAAAAAGGAAAATAATATCTATTACATACATTAGTATAACCAGGTGGATCATAAACAATGGGCCATGGAAAGAAAGTTAACAGAATAAAGAGGAAAAATGAAAGAAAAAAGGAACAATGACAGAAAGATGGATAGGTGGAAAGAAAGAAATGAGAGAAAGAAAGAAATGAATATTGAAATAAAAAAGGAAAGGGAAACAAGAGAGAAAGAAAAAAGCAGATGGATGGAAAGATAGAAAAGGAGAAAGAAAGAAGAAAACAAAGAAAAAGAGAAATATGGGAGGGAAGGATTACAAAGTAATAAAGAAACAAGAAATGGATGGATGGACGGATGGATGGAAGTAAATCTTGGCATCCTATTAAAGTGATTAACTTTCCTCATTTTGTTTCTGGTTCATTCCCATCTCAGCTGGGTTAATAAAAGGTTAACAAAGGCTTAATAAATGGTTAATAAAGTGTTAGCAAAGAGTTAATAAATGCTTAACAAAGGGTTAACACATGGCTAACAAAGGTTAACAAAGGGCTAGTAAAGGGTTAACAAATGATTAATAAAGGATTAATGAAGTGTTAACAAATGTTTAATGAAGGGTTAATAAAGTTCCAAACTAAGCAGCGCTATATTTACTCACACTCACCAAACAGACCAGCAATAAATTACTAAACTCTTCAGGGGGAAGAGAGAGAAAGCTCCGCTGCTGCTGCTGCTGGATTCGCTCCATGTGTGTTGAAAACACAGACAGTTTTTGGAAACAAATATTTTCCATTTCTCTGTCACAGAGGCTGGAGCTGGGTTTAATTACACTGCCTGTCTGAAAAAATTTAAAAACAGAGACAATATAGAGTTGCACATGTTGATCTGAAGACGTTGACACAAACGGTAAAAGTGCTATGATCTGTTGCAGAGGGAATTTCCACCTGAGCCCCCCTGCTGAGGGGGCAGACTGAAAAACTCTGTGGAGGCAACGAGGAAGTAGAAGTGATAAAACCTGAGATGAAACCTTCAGAGACGCCTCACCCACTGGGAAACCTCCGCCGCACAGATGTGAATGTTTCTGCATCTACAGCCTTTACTCATTTCATCTGTGAGTCACATTTTTTTGAAACAATGTTGAGTTTCCATGGAAACGATTCCCATGGGAACTCCATAAAATGCAGACTCTAAACACAGACTTTTGGGGGTTTCCCCACAGTTTCCAGTTTCTGTTTCAGTGTTTAACATTTTAAAATCCCTCTGGTTAAGAAAGAAACTGAATATTAAACTATCTGCAGGTGCGTCCAAGTGTGTCGGCACTTACGAAGCACAGCTATGAAGCTTTCCTTATCGAAGAGTATCCACAGTCCAAAGCCCATGATCAACGCTCCAAAGATCTGCGGACGAAGAAAGTGGAAATATAAGAGATTCACCAATCCAATATTAATGTCTGTGTTAATATTGATAAAAAATAATAGATCAGGTACTGGTGGCAATGTGTAAAATCCATAAAGAGACATATCTACTCACTGCAAAAACATAAAATCTTACCAAGTATTTTTGGTTTAGGACATGTGAAAATATCACTTGAAATAAGGCAAAACTATTTTAAAAGTAGCTTTCAAGCAAGATATCCAGGCTTGGTTTAAGTAATAAAACAATACTATTGATGAAAAAGTGCTGGTTCCATTGGCAGATCGGTTCCCTTTATACACTTCAAAAACACAAAAGTTTACCAAGTATTGTTATAAGTGAAATAATCTGTTAGCGGAACTATTACGTGGTTGCCAGGTGACGTCCTGAGCTTGGCCAGGGTTGCTAGGTAACGGCAAAATGCCGGTTGAAAGAGAAAATCTGTGTTATTTTTCTGAGTTTTGTCATTTGCAAATCTCAGAGTTAAAGCAAAATCTACAATATCTGAATAATTTTGATCTTAACTGCATAATAGTTCACTGTGCTGATATTATCAACATAGTTAGCATTACACATGCTAACTATGAGTAACTAAACCAACTAAAAACTCACAGTTTGTGTTTTTACAGTGTTCAGTCTAATTCCATGCTTCATAATTTATTTTACAATATATTTAGAATCGCTAATTGCGCTCTCTCAACCATGTG
This sequence comes from Poeciliopsis turrubarensis, assembly GCA_010277015.1. Classification (NCBI taxonomy): domain Eukaryota; kingdom Metazoa; phylum Chordata; class Actinopteri; order Cyprinodontiformes; family Poeciliidae; genus Poeciliopsis; species Poeciliopsis turrubarensis. Next base: position 578,460 of record VMRN01000086.1, on the reverse strand, counting down.
AAAGAAGACTTGTTGGAGTTTATTTTGACATGTTTGACCAACATATTGTTTTAGTCGCCTTCTATTTTACATTTGCCGTTTAACCCTTTAAAGTTGTTTTTACATGTTTGACCAAGCTTGTGAAGCTATTGGTCTTTTAAAGTGTGCTGTGTTGGAGCAGAGTTATCAAATACATTTGCAATTCAGTACATTTATGTCTATTTTTTTTAAAAATAGGAACATTTTAAGCCGATTCGGCACTGTTCTTCTGCATCGGTAAGGCTCAGATATCGGCGTCGGAAGTGAAAGAAGTGGATCGGTGCATTTCTGTGTCGTATGAGAACAGAACTGACGGGTATGCCTGAAAACATGGGAGAGTTTTCTTTCACTTTGTTACTTTCACATCTGGAAGTCATTAAACCTTAATTTTTGTCTTTCTGTCGTAGCAGCAATGAAGAAAATGCCTCTTCCACATTTTCTCATGTTTACCACCCATCACTGGGCAACGAATCCAGCGTTGTTGGTTTATGATCATTTCATTCCCTCAAATTTTTACTGTGACTGAGTTTGGAAAGTCCTGACTGTGAGCCTCTGTTTAGAAGTTGCAGGATTCTGTCTTGGGGACCAAAGTCCTCAATAAGAGGCTCTGTTGATTCTCCAGCTTCCTGATTGTATTGCTGCCCCCTCTGAAGCCCCACAGCAGTAATTAGTGCCCTGCTTAGGAGCCGATCTCTTAAAGAGGCTGCAGAGCACCAGCAGCCATTATTAGCCCACCACTTCCTGGCTCTCCTGGCCTCATCATGCATAATTTGTCCACATGGACAAACACTTGACACAGACACACACGCTACCTATTAGGCCCCAGTTGACTTCAAAAGGCCTGTGTCAGGTTTATAGATGCAGACTCATTGGAAAGGTCTGGACAGCCTCGCAGAGTCAGTGCTGGAAAGCAGAACTGGACTTTAATGGAAGAAAGGAGGAAGCAAACTGGAACCATCTGCTGTTACTCAGACCTGGCTGGTCTGTAAAGTTTCTTTCCTCGGGCATAATTTCCTTATTCGGTATCTGGTATTTGAATAGATAATTATTCAAATGAAACGCCGAAAGGCAGCAAACATCTCTGAAGATTACATGGTTTTCCAGGTTATCAGTGGGGCACCAGTGATGGTTTCACCGTCCGTTTTGTTTTGCGAGACGTTAGCTAGCTTCCCTGTGTTAGCCAACGTCCCAGCTAGCACAGAGACGCTAGCTGGTGATTTTAACCTGAAGATTTTCCTCTTAATTGTTCCTGAAACTCAACAATTCAATCTTTTTCTGATCAGTGAACAGAAAATACCAAAGTGCTACTTGGTTGCATTGGCAACAACACAGAAGACTCAAAGTTAGCTATTTTCAGTTTCAACTCATCAAATTAGGCAAGGATAAAATAACACTATTCAGCTTTCTATACAGTAATTTTCAGAATTGGTGTTAATTCTTTAAGCATTATTTCAACAAATGATTTAGACAGTTTAGACTCTGTCTGTTTCATTAAGTCCTTCGTTATTTTACCACCAATCATTTTTAACACCAAAAATACTTGGTAAGATTTTGTGTTTTTGCAGTGTGCAGTTTTTCCAGAGTTTTATTTGTGCACTGATTCGATATTCGGTTCCATTTTATTGGAAATTGTGACGTCTGATTGCAAACAGTGGAGAAAAATGTTGCTCTGGTTTGTTTAATTAAACAAAGTCAGAACTAATGAACCGATGAAGAAACGGCTTTACTTACAAAAAAGAGGAGGTTGAAGAGGAATAAGAAGTACTTGGTGACTGTGATGCATCCTTTCGACATGGCTGTGATTTGGCCGGGCTGCTTAGCAGTGAGTCGTGAGCCTGAAACATAAAAACATCCGTTTAGTCTCACCTCAGTAGGAGAACGTCAGAGCAGATTGTAGGGAAAATCTGCACAGCTGGATTTCTCACTAAACACAGCCATAATCTGCAAAGACTAAACATTGCAATCATTCATGGGGTTTTCACGATTTCATACTTTTCCAGGCTAAAATTTCCAGATTTCCATTTAACAACGAAATATTCACCGTTATTCCGATTAAATGGCCGTCCGATTTGTAGGTTTCAGAAATGATAAAACGTCATGTGATGCACTTTTTCATTTTGCAGCTTGGACTCCAGCTGCGTTTCAAACTAACTGGTGGATTCGTCACAAAAGGTTTAAAATATTCCATAGAAAAAAAAGAAAACATGAATTGCTGCTAAAAAAAAAAAAAAAGAAAGTGGAAATTGGATTTAATAACTGAAAAAAATAAAGATAAAATATATTTTTTTAATTAAAACAACAACAATAAAGTTTCATTAATGGTCAAATGAAATTAGGCATTTATTTCACTCCCACTCACTTAAACACTGGAGGTTGAAATCAACCTGATTTGAAGTCGCCCAAAAAGTAGCAACAATAATTAGTGAATAATGTGTGCATTCAGTCATAAGTCAAAACCTCAAAATGTTGGATAAAATGTTGGAAATCAAGACGTGATTTGTTATAAACCTGGAAAATAAAACGCCTTTTCATGCTCTGTTGTATTTTTTCCATATCTTGGCCTGGAAAATGTTCAAGCAGACTTTTTAAGACCCTGAATTCATTCACAACAGCTTCTTAAAGCGCTAACCCTCCTCTCATTTACGCGTGTATCAGCAAACCACTGACCTCAGAAGGTTGAAAGTTGGCTTGTTTACCACTATAGCAGCAAAGTTCATACAAAAAGGAAGCAAAGGTTCTCTGAAGTGTTGAGTCTGGTTGGCCATTTAGTTTCAGTCTGCATGGAAGAGGGGAAACAGATTCACCGCTGTGTTTGCTAGCAACAACAGTCCTGGTTGCAAACATTGTTTTATGGGCTATTTTTAAACGGCGCCGCGTTCAACGACTTTATCTGGTGTCATAGGAAACATATAAACAGAAACCATGATGTGGATGTAAATCTGATCTGACTAAAACTTTGGCATTTCTATCAAAGTGTCAAGAAAACCAACTCAGCACAGAGTATACTTTCCTAAAACTCATCAAGCCAGCACCATTCAGCCTGAACGTCACCAAATCCAAAGAAAATACACCCGCTGCAAGATGTTATTCTGCGCTGGAAGGAGCAAAAATACACCCGACCATTGTGGTTATTTGAGGAGTCTGAAAATATCCCAAAACGACGACTCCCTCCCTGCGGATCAGATTACAAGCTGCTTGCATCTCTCCCTTCACTTCTGCTCAAAATCTCTAGTTTAGACTGTCTGTTTCATTAAGTCCTTCGTTAAGTACACCATTTCAAACTCAATAGGTGCGTCAATATCAACAAAAGTTCAAAATACTTTGTTCAAGGGATTCAACAGAAGCTTCTTAGAGGTTGATACGAGGATAATTTGATGCCATTTGACAAACGAGAGCAGGAAGATGCCACCACCGTCACATCAAAACCTCACATCTGTGAAAACACAGGAACTGAAAACAAACATCCTTCTTCTGAAAGTGAATCCATCCGTCACATGGTGTTTTTGATACTTTTAGAGATAGTTATCGATTAAACCACAGACAGACGCTCCACAGCGTAACAGCAGCAAAACAAAAGTAAGTAAAAAGATTACAAAAATGAGAATAAGTGACTTTACGGTAACAGGAATATTACATAAAAAATGATAAGACTGTACAGTAATTGGTACTCTGCTCTACATTATGATGCCACCAGCTGATTCAGAATCCGTCCAATCACTGAAGAGATGCTGGGAACTGAAAAATGTGTGGATGTGCCAAAACTTTCTCCAGCTGGACAAAAATGAAACTGAAGATATTATATTTGGACCGAAAGAGGAACGATGTAGCGTCAACACACAGCTTCAGTCATTACACTCTGTTCAGGTCAGAATGAACTCTGACCTGAACCTTCGGAGCCACATGAAGACGGTTACAAAGTCGGCCTTCTGTCACCTGAAGAACATCTCCAGGATTAGAGGACTAAAGTCTCAGCAAGATCTAGAGAAACTCATCCCTGTGTTTATCTTTAGTCGCATTGATTACAGGTCTGCGTAACCAATCAATCAGATCCAGAAGCTGCTGCTGGAGTTCTGACTAAAACCAGGAAGTTAGAGAACATCACCCAGTTCTAACGTCCTTCACTGGCTCCCTGAGGCTCAGAGGATAGACTTTAAAATACTGTCAGTTTATAAATCACTGAACGGCTCAGCACCACAACGCATTAAAGATCTGCTGCTGTTGTCATAGCAACCTTCCAGAACCTTTCAGGTTTTCTGGTTCTGGTTCCAGAACCAAACAAAGAGAAGCAGGATTCAGCTTCTATGCTCCACAAATCTGGAGCAAACTTCTAGAAAACTGCAAGACATCTGAAACACTGAGCTCCTTTAAATCTACACTAAAACCCCACCTGGCTGCAGTTGCTTTTGAATCATAATCGACGAAACATTAATCAATAATCTGATATGTAATGATGTTGACTGTGCTTTCTATGACTTTGTGTTTTTATGACGTAAAGCTGCCTCGTTGCAGAAATATATTTAAAGCAGTGAAAACCACAAGGCTGGTACTTGAAATAAGAAACTGTGCAGCAGTGAAAACACCGAGTTTCTTTTTTGTGAGCACAAAGTCGGTGGAAGGATCTGTGATAACGCTCCTTTGTGCATTTCGGATGCAGCGCTCCGACACTGCCCCGCATCAAGTTTTTATTTTATTTTATTTTTCCAGATGTCTGCACAGACATTTTGTAGCTTTGTATCCTCACCCTGCCAGGCAAAAATATTCACACCCCTTCAACTTTTTATAATATAGTTGGTTTACAAAATGTAAGCCATAAAAATACACAACTTTCAAAACTAAAAATGCTCAAAACAGTGACATCCAATTATTCTGGCCTTCAGAGCCACACAATTAGAAACAGAATCCATGTAATCTGCATAAATCCAGCTGTCCTGTAAACGTTTGTCAGAGAACGTCAGTAAACAAACAGAACCATTAAGGACCAGAAGAAAGCAGTTCAAAGATGAAGTCATGCTGAGATTTAAAGAATAGCTTCACCGTAAAACATCCTCGGCGTTGAGCATCTCTGCTGATTCATCATCCCGAGACAGAAAAAAAGCCACAGCAGGAAAACGTGTTAAAAAAAAAAAGACCAAAATGACACATTTTCCACTCTGTGTGTTTGGAAATGCATCAATCTGGATACACAACCTCCAAGTGGCAAGCATAGTGGTGGCAGCATCATGCTCTGGGGATGTTTCTTCAGCAGAGACAGAAAACGGGTCTGAATGCAGTGGAATTATGGGAGAAAATCTTTCTGAAAAATGTCTGTCTGGAACAGAAGCCACACGTTTACATTTGTACTTGTAAAAATAAATAAATACCCGTACAAACGTTCAGCATTCATTCTGTTTTCTGCGAATGAACGTGCTCCGGTAATACATTGATAAAGTTTACCAATGAGAAGATATTTTTAGATATCCAACCAAAAAGAATATTAAAACAAAAACGGATTATGAAATCAAAATCGCCTTTAAGAGTCAAAATTCCTATAACATTTACAGTAATTTTGACCCTAATTTGATAAAATGTGTGACTGACTCCATGTTGACATGTCTTCCATCACTGACACTCTCCATCCACAACATTAACCTATTGGCCAGAAAATACAGAGAGAGCTTCCTGTTTACAAACTGAAACGAGTCCAAACCCCAAAGCACTCAGCAGCAAAGCAGATAATCCTCAAAGGAGATTGTTGTCTCGATGTTGAGCAGCAATGCGGATTAAAAAAGGCTAAGTTATGATACCGTCTGCTCACTACAAACATCTCGATTGCATTTTCAGGAAATTAAATGATCACCAACATGGTTCCAAGCTTAAAGTAGCGACACTGGAATTAGTTCAACAAACTTTGTTTAGTTGAACTAAACTAAATTTGAACTAAGTAATTTTTATCCGAAGCTACAAGAAGAAGTGAGTTTAAAAATAAAGTCGTTCATTCAGCATGCAGTTTTGTCTTCAAGTCTCTGCTGTTGTTGTAAATATTCTGAGTTTCAGTTCTTGCTTTGTTGACAAATAAAGACTTTTGGTCACAATGTAACTAAAGTTTGGATAGAAAAGTTTTAAAGAACCTTCTGCCGCTGCTAAATTACGTGTGATTTAAGGCTCTTTGAAAATGACGCAACTGGCTAATCTTTAGCTAAAGTTAGCATTTTGTATTCATGTTTCAGACTCTTATTTTGGAGGGAATTCCTGCATTATTACGTTGACATTGTTGACCAATCTTCTTCTGACCAGGCTTACTAAAAACCTTCAGTTATAAAAAACTAAACTGTGAGGCTACGTGTTAGCTGCTAACAACGCTAAAGCTAGCATCTGTTTCATAGCTTCACCCAAACCCTCTTGGATCTTATTTTGAAATAAGAAAGGAAGTAGGTTTTGAGTTGCCCTGTTAAGCTGAAATGAACAAAGATTTTGCATGTTGATCTCTGTATGGCGTTAGATTCCTGCCAAAAATCAATAAAGAAAGTTTAAGTCTGAGAGAAGTCTATGAAATCTTTATTTTCTTAATTAAAACATAAAACGTGTTTCTAGTGCATTTTATAACATTATTCTACAAATTCTTTACAAAACTCTAACATTTATCTCATCAATACAGTGATTTAAAAAAAAAAACTCTCAAAATGAGCATCCAAGGAGTAAAAGTCCTCTGACTAGAAACTGAAAGCAGAAGTGAAAACACCAGTCTTATTATAACCTGCATAACAAATACTGTACAACGCAGCTGAAATTAAAAGACTGTGGGGAAGTCTATCTTTATATGCTGCATGCAGCACCAAAATTACCGGTGAAAAAAAAATCTGGACCAGTTACCAGAACTTTCCAGCTTACTGACATAGATTTTCCCTCTGCAACGTAATATCTGTGCTGTGTTTCACTTTAAAATGTTACTGCCAAGAAACAGTTTGGGGACTAATAACAGAACCGCTGCTTAGCTGAGTGGTGTCAAACGCCTTTTCATTTGGGGCCAAATCAAAAATCTGAATGTTCTTAAAGGGAATGTATCGATAAAACCCAATAAACTGATGAAATATCAATAAACAGATGTTTGTTTTAGCAGCTAATAAGTGTTTCTTAGAGTAAATTAATATTGAACATCTTTTCCATCCAGGAATATATATATATATATATATATTTTTTTTTTTTTTGCAATAAAAATCACTGATTTTGTGGTGCTAATTTAGGAATTAGAAGGAATTTTTAAACTATTTGTATTAATAATTTATGATGATAAACGTGGCTTTTTATTCATCAGCGTATCAATATAAATTGACATCAAGTAAGGCAGCGGCAGCAGTCACTTAAACCCAAAGCTTTTGGCCAATTTTGAGAAACAATTTCAGTAAAATCAGAAAAAAAAAATTTGTGAAGTTGTGAAAAACTGGAGGGGCTTATAGATGTAATTTGGAGTCTAGAGGGCCACAAAAAAAGCTACAGTGGGCCAGATTTGGCCCCTGGGCCGTGAGTTTGACACACGCAGCTTAGCTGAAACAGAAAAATAGCTGGTTCTGCACCTAGCAGAGAGAAGCGACATACTAAAACAGATGCAACGTCTCTCCACTGCTTCATGCTAACATTGACACCATGCAACAAGATAAAAGCTGCAGGTTTTATTCTGATGCTGCTGAAGCCTTTACTGCTCCTTTAAAACTCAATTCACAATTAATGAAGTTAAAAAACAATGTTTAGACATCTTTTCTCTTGTTGTTAAATCGACTTCATGAACTTTCATTTCTGAGTTGAAACCAAAACAATTTTCTTGTTGATTTAAATTGCATTTTCCAGGCAGCGGGTGGACTTTCCTTTTCAACTTAAATCAAATGTTTTACAGTGTAATGCTGTAAAACAGCATCTTCAGGTCACTGAAAGGTTTGGGATGAGTTGTAGGAGATAACGAAGGGGCTTTCCTGTTCAGCATCGCTATGACGACGCTGTGACAAAAACGTGTGAAACCCCCTCAGACCTTCGTCTTTCTGTCTGTGGAAATTATGAAGCATCTGAGCCAACAACTAAAACCTACAGCAGAAAATTGCTCATCAGAGCAGTGAGGTAACAGGAAGCTCCATATAAGGAGTGCTGCTTTCACTCTTCCAGTTTAAAAACAAAAAGATACCGTTCATGTTCTCCACTCGAACACATTAATAGAAGAAACAGCTTCAAGTATCTTGTAAGAACTGAACAATTCGCAGACTTTTGCTGACTGTCGTCCCAGTTTGGAAAGCCGCCCTGTCATTAGCTGGCAACGTTGTTAAACGTGGGGCGGATCAGCCAAAGCCTAAATTAAAATACTGCTTTCTAATCTGTGCATATGAGGCGCCTCCCTTCTCTGAAATGTGTCGATTGTTTATTTGAAAAAGCCTTTCCGACTGCAGCAGCGACGAGAAAACGACCATGTGGAGGTCAGGGAGCAGCTGACTGAACGTCTGAAAGCAATAAAAAGAAAGAAGGATATTTTATAATGGGATGGAGTTAGAAACGTTAAATTATTAATGGCTTAAATGGCTGAGATTTCAGATTGAACAACAGCAGCTGCATTTAATATTATTGTATGGCTGGAATTTATAAGTAGAGCTTAAAAAACATTTAAAATTTGGCAATTTCACCACTCAATTCTAAATCTTATCAACTATTTTTTTGTTTAGTTCAACGTTGTAAAACTCATCAAGACCACGAATGCTCTTAAAGGGCCGGTTGTGCCAGAATGTATTGATAAAATATCAAATATCAATGAATTCTTATAAGCAAATAATATTCCTGAACATCTTTTCAGGATGTTGTGATTCTTTTTGTGATTTTTTACAATAAAAATCAAAGTGTTTGTGGTACTAATTTGGAAATATTTGGGTTGCAGGTTTGCAAATTAGCATGTGGCTGGAAAACCTGCTTTCAACAGCTGCTTTGTTTTGGACAGGTAACGATGTTTACGGCGGCGTTCTTCATGAAATCCAGTTGAAATAAATGATATATATTTATATTTCTTTTAAATGAGCGGGTATAAACAGGGCACTTACCAGTAGACTATACAAGTTTTCACAAATTATGGTTTTAAAACTGCTAACCTTATTGTGAAGAGCGTATGCTAAAAGGAAAAACTGTATTCCCTGGCTGCCTGAAAAATCCTCCAACACTTTTTCTTTGCATACAAGAAAGAAAATGATGTTTTCTTTTGTAAATATTTGGTGAAAACTAAACAGACTCCACTCCGATGAAGGCATTGGCATCTTAAAGCGATTAAGCTAGCTGCTAGCTACTAGCTTAATCGTGTATGTGCTAAAAGAAATACTTCAAGAATGAAGTTTTTTTTATTAACTACTTTTTGTATCTCATTGTAATAAAATAAAAATAATGTGTTTTTAAAAAACTGATTAAAAGAGTGTGAGTGTAGTTTGCTATTTTCTGTGCCTTTGTATTAAATATGTGGAAAGAAATAACTTGGTGTTTCCCTTTAACACATGGGATATAATCTTGTACAGTGTGAAAATAACTAGTTAATTTAATAAAAGATTAGATTGTTATAAAAAAAAAGTCTTCTTTTGATGTGTCCACCAGAGGGCGCACTACTGTCCAAGGAGTCTAATAAATTACTTTCTATTGAATTAAAATCTTTAAACTAAATTCTGACAGTTATTATTCACTAAATTGTTAAAATAGATCATTTTATAGCAAGTATTGTTTTAACTAGTACCATAAATAAATGAATATGTTACGCTTTGTATCACTATAATGGTGATCTGGATGTATTTCTTTTATAAAATGCACAAATAAGCTAATGGTACCAATATTAGCCGATACTTGCTTGTTACGCGTCCTTATTTAGCGTGTAGAGTCTCCATAATTTTATTTTTGTCAGCTGCAGTTGGAATGTGTAATTTTTTTTTTATATATATTTGAGTAAAGGTAACTTGGTTAACAGGCACCAGGACGGGTCACCCACAGCCCCGGGATTTCAGAGTTACGCCACTGCGCACAGCAATTAGCAACCACGTTGAGCAAAAGTCCCAAACTCCCGCAGTCACCTGACAACTGGCTGCTGTTTATTTTCAGTTTTCAGCAATGAAACTCAACCGAACACTAAACACCAAACTTTGTGTAGGACACTTGGTGATGCCAGCTGTTAATAATAAAGGCAGATTTTACACGAGTTTGAACGGATCCAGTGAGACAGATCTCTCGGAAAAACTGAACATTTTCATCCCATCAAACCCACAAAGATCAATTTAAAGTCGACTCGTTTTATCCAATTCCCTTCCAGGTCAATTTACCGAAACTCTTGTTTTGTTTGAAGGACATAAACCAGAGAGTTCGGGTCGCTACGGACCGATCCGGACTCATCCCCAGAGAGTCAAAGTTTTTTAGCTGAACAAACATGAACGGGACTTACTGTGGGTTGTCTGCAGACGTCCTGAGTGGATCCTGCTGAATGTGGGACGCAAAAGGTCCGTGAGAAAGAAAACTGGATGTTTGTCTCTGCCTCTTTTTCTGTGGGGTGTGTGTGTGTGTGTGTGTGTTCACACCCCCACCATGCGGCGGCAGACACAACATCGACCCCTACGTGTCATATACGTCATCAGAGAGAAGTGAGTCTTCTCATTTAATACAGAACATAATATATTGAATATATTGTTATATATTCAATATATATATCCAGATTCCTGGATAATAAACAGTATCCAGGAATCTGATGTTTTCTGTTTTCAAGCATTAATTTCAAATGTAAATATTTATTTATTGCCTAGATATTTAGGATTTAACAGAAAAAAATTATATATATTTGTCTTTAAAAGATATAAATTCAAACACTAACTCATTTGTTCCCTGTGACATTTGGATATAAATATGTTTCTTAGTAATGTAAAAATCTAAATGTTTATGTATATTATCCAAGTACTTTCAACGATGTGCTGGTCCTTTACCAGGCCTCTTACTGAGTGGACCGACCCACATTAACTCCTGTCTGACTCAGAAAGACAACAAAAAATAAATAAGAAAAATAATGAAACAAAACATAAATGAAACCAACAATTATTAACCTGCAAATAAATTGTAAATAATACAAAAAAGTAGAAATTTAAGAATAAACTAACAACATTCAAATGGTTAAAGAAATAAAGAATAAACAGCTCCAAAATGAACCAGAACCCGGTTCACTTGGTGGAAAGTTTGAGAAAGCACACACGCACACACACACACCCACACACACACACACAGGAGCTTTTCAGGACATAAACAACTCAGACTACACACACTGATCTCCTCATCCACATACAGGCCCTTTTCGATGTGTGTGTGGAAGTGGACGGCAGTCGGTTCGGTCGGTTTTATACATTTGGTTGGACGGATTGGAACATGTTTCAGAATTTAATTTAATTACCAAAGTGGGATTACAAAACAGCCTGTTGAGACACGCTAATGTCTCAACATTTCCGCTGATGGGCTGCTACAAGCGCTTTAAGACTTTTGAGCCAGATATCGACCTCTTGCGCGTGACGTCACTGTCTCCAGAACTCCGCCCACTCTGACGTCAAAACAGCCAACGAGCTCCATCAAAGCCAGTCTGAAAACAGACATCTGTAGCCTAATGTCGCTTCTGTTCAGGTGATTTCTTTAGTCAAAATGATCACAGGTCGTTACGAGGTCGGCCGCAGAAACAGACAAGGATATAAACCAAACTGGTCATTTTATGACGTTTAATAAGGAAAGAAATGGCGGCAGCCGCTGGTCATGACGTCAGCCCTAACGACCAACAGTTTTTACAAGATGATTAACGCACTTATACTTTACAAGTATTATTAGAAATATATTGCTAAATATTGCATTAAGGAGAAGGTACGCGCCTAACCGTTGGTAACCATGGAGACAATGCATGTAGCCTAGCATGTATGGAAAAAACTGTTTAGCATCTCGTCTTTTTTAAAGTTTTTAAAGCTGCTCGGGTTTACGGGGGAAACGCTGTTTGATATAGTGACTTAAATCATGCGGCATAAATTCAGGTAAAGTCGGTAATTTGACCAACACATCAGGAGGGAACCGGTATGCGCCGGTTTCTAAGCTAGCTGAAACAGTTGGTTTGTGAGGCATGAGCCCCGACCAGACGTGCTACGGTCACAGACAAATTAGCTCGATGCTAACAAGTAGAAGCCATGAATAAACCGACAAAGCTCTGTTCAAGACTCCCATACGTCACTTCCGATGTCCGCAGATGCAGTCACTGCTTTACTTTGCAAAGTCGATAATTTGATCAAAGTGTGAAATTACCGAGGAGATGAGGTCAGTGATGTCAAATAGGGCATCACATTAGTGCCATCAGTGCCTGTATATGAGCAGTGATGTCACAGGGTTTGGCAACATTGAAAAATATTAACTTTTAAACAAAGTATTTGTCTTTTTATAAACAAGTTTTTATTGTAAGTTGAACCATGTCAATTTTACTGAAAAGCACTCAAATCAGCTTTTATCTCATTTATGTTTGCTAAATTTTTATCAAGGTTTTTGAAAGAAACTGACCCAAATCCTGTTCTTATACTTAGCAAATGTGTTTGATTTGAAAAGTAGATGCCTTCCATTTAATGCAGCAAATGTGCAAAATCATTTTTTTAAATATTTTGGATCAACACTTAAGTAGTTGTGGTCTAGTTTCTAGTGCAAATATCTTGGTGAACTTGCCTTAAAATATTTGCACTAGAGATTAGACCTAAAATACTTGGTAATATCTTGTGGTTTTGTAGTGCAACCCAAAGAATAAAAAAAGAAACGCTTAATTTGCTTGATTTTAGTGTTTTTATGTTCCTTACCCACATGTACTTTTCACTGGACAACAGACAAAATGACTTCATTTTCAGATGTTCCAATAATAAACAAGTGTTCTTTTTATTTCAAACTAATAATCAGATTTCAATCACAATTAATTTATCATGTACAATATCCCACATATATACAAGAAAACACTTTGCTACAATTTAAAACAGATAAACAGCATATGCCATCCGTAACATTGTGAGGGAATGAAGCATTTTTGCACTATTTTCAGACTTGAAGACTAGTTTTCAGTTCCATATTTCTAATTTACGACATCAGGGATGATGAAAGAGTTGCTCTGCCTCCTCTCCTCTGCCCTCCTCGGCAAAATTGCCGTTCTCTCCAAAAATAGACCTGCCTTGCAGACCTTTGAACATTTCACCAGGCTGATCATTTGAGGCCTGCAGCACTGATGGAAACGGAACGACACTTTTTTTTCTTACTCCATAATTATGCTCGTCGGCGCAAAGCGGCGCAACGTAAGGCCGGGGAACACAATGTTACTCGGGAGAGCTGCTTCTAATTAAACCCTGCAAAAATAAAAAAGCATAATTACGGCTTGTTAGGGGTGCAGGAGACCTCACCCGTGTTTCAGTTTCCCCCATCTGAGCTGAAACATGGGTGAGGACGGCGCACATTTCCCTTCAGTGCTGAATCTGAACAAAAAAAAGCAAAAAAAACCCCGCAGAACCTCTCCCTTCTGGCGCAGGACTTAATGTGGCCACTGGAAACCTGATGGACCACCACTGGAGAAACTCGGCTTGCTTATGGTCCGAATCCGTTTTGATTTTCAAGTTTCAAACTGATGAAAAAAGCTGGGTTTTCTCATGACAAATAAGCCGTTTTAACCCTCAGTAAAGCATTCAAGATAGAAAAACGCATAAATATAAAAATAAATATCTGCTTAGGTAAGATAACTTTAATGTGCTGATTTGTTTTCAGAATATTTTTTGGTTACTGCATCTATAAATCTGATGGGACGGCTACTAAAGTCGTGAAAAATCAGTTTGGTGATGAAATTTATAACATCCTCTGCATGTTTTGGATCCCTGGTAAAGATGTGTAAAAAGGTTCATATAATTGTTTCTTAAATAAAGTAATAATTCCTGCAAAAATAAAGCATTTCTTTCTCATTTCAGTTTTTCAGTGTCTGCTTATTTGTGATTTCCTGTTTGCGTTGGTTGTAAATATAATGTTCCCATTTCTCTTAGCCATACGTCACATCAGAACAGAAAAGAAAACCATTAAAGTCAGCTGGTTGTCCAATAAAAAGTTTTAAAAAACCCAACAAAAATAAAAAACTGTGACCGAAGAGGCAGAAAATGTAGAGCAGAGTGGATATTGGGCAAGGTTTAAAAATAAAAACATAAAAAAAATCCTTTTAAAGCTCACAAATGTTTATAACAACCATTTATTTTAGACACAGGTTATTATTTTAAGATATATATTTTTAAGATTTAAAATCTGGCCAATGTTCTGACTAGAAGTAATATTAATGTTTTAGAGCAGCCAGAGTTTTAACTTCAATCTGACAGATAATCTATAATTATCCATCCATGAAAATGATAAATAATATGATAATTCATCAAAATATCTGAGGAATATATAAAAGCTTCTCAGGATATAATAAAATATTTGTTAGTAATATTAACAGTTTGGGCTCCAATAATCATTAAAAATATCTGACGATGTTTTTATTGTTTTGAAAAAAAATTCTCCACCAATTTATAAATTTTGTTTTAACTTGGGGTGCAGTTATGAAAAATTATGAAGTTTAATTTTTTTGGTACATTTTGATGGATTTTGGAATTTTATTTACTGTTTTTATTATTCATTTATGTACATGTATTTATCACGTTAATGTATTATGAGCTTTTCCTCACCATTGAAAATGTGTTTTTACTGAAAAAGCTTTCCTCCAGCTCCTCACCAGGGTGGCAAATAACTCAACAAAATATGATTTAAATAGGTAGAAAAATAAGACACATTAAGAGAAGGTTTAACCTTTAATGACAATTGATTAATACTGAACAAGTTCCCTGTTTGGTTCACAAGAACACCACTTAATATTAAATACTTATTTACATATTTACAATAGAACTGATGACTGTTCTTTGAGTTGTTTAAGGCAAGACTATGGATATGGTGCATGGCATTAAAAAACAAGCTATGCTACATAACTAAGAGATTAGTTGATCAAGCACAAGACATGCTTGATTCGACCCGCTAATTACACATGAAGGGTTTGATTTTCAGTCAGGTTAAAGTTCCTCCTAATCGCGCACAGGCAGCAGAGACAACTGTATGGTTTCTCTGGGACGATTCACCTCACAGGTTCACATGACAACATGACGGTTAGTTGTGCTTTAAAAACTCTCAGCCTAAAGCCTGACAAATATGAGATTTCAAAACTAAGACACAGATTTTTAGACTAAACGGTAAAATGATTACCAGTCTTGATTGAACGGGTGAACAGAGAGTTTCTGGATACTCAACCCATCAGGTATTTTTGTGTCAATAATCCAGCATTGATCTCATCTAATGATTTTTCTAGAAATTCAGAGGAAGGCAGTTTGCGTTTTCACATATCAAATATGAGTTCACGTCCAAAAAAACAACAAATGGCACAAACCCTTGAGCGTGAGAAAGGAAACGGTAGTTAGATGAAAGGAAAAACACTAAACGCTTCACCTGGACATCGTATAGCTGTAGAGAAACACCAACAGGTGGCACGTCTGTCCTGTACACTTAAAAGTTTCACACAGATGCAGCGTCCAGCACTCAAAACTACGCAGAGGTGGAATGTGTGTGAAGTCCAGCCGCTCCGTGTGACGCTGAGGTTTCTTGTTCCTGTTGAATCGATGGCGATGCGACGCTCTGCTCGTCTGTTAAATATCACTTTGGTGGGGTTTGTAGTAGGCCAGGTCCCACAGAAAGGGGGTATGAGGCCTTTTACTTACAAAGCAATGAGACCCCCTGGCGCCCAGCCGTGATTTGTGCTGAAACACCCCTCGCCGAAGCGCCGCAGTCGGCTCAGATCTTCTTGGGCTTGCGGCCCAGGTGGTAGTAGTACGCGACGGTGACCACGAAGAAGAGAACTCGACTGAGGAGCAGCAGCATGGCGGCGCTGGGCAGGATGCCGATCTCTATCAGGGTGACGCACGTCACTAAAACACAAAGCCACGTCAGCAAAACAAAAACCATTTCCTGGACATATATTCTCTGATTTATTTTTATTGAAGTTGGCCGACAATAAATTCTCATTTTCAGAAAACACCAAAAATGTAGAATATGATTTTTATATGGTCGATGGACCGACTGCAGTTTTCTGGCCAATCAACAAGCTTAAAAAAGCCTGAACTGCCGGTTCAGATTTATTTTATCTGAAATGTTGCTAAATATAGCAAGAAAGTTGCTCTTTTGGCAAAGCTGGGTCTTCTTGTTCCGCTCCTCTCAGAACCAGAACCAAACGTGGCATTCAGTTTCTATGCTCCACAAATCTGGAGCAAACTTCCTGAAAACCGTAAAACAGCCGAAACACCAACTTCCTTTAAATCTAGATTTGCTTTCGAAACATTGGTGCACCCTACTTTTATAAAGAAATGATCTTTTTAACATATTTGTTGAAACTGTCATTACATCATATGACAGATAATCTATGAAAAAAAAAGCTCCTCTGCTTTCTCTCACTACAAACTAAAAGCAACCAATCAGAGGCAGAAGGAGGGTCTTAAGAGTTGTCAATCATACCTGTGTACATGCCACTCAGCCCAGCTACACTTCTAACAAACCCAGTGAAAGTTAAACCACTATATAAAGAAGAGTCCATCTGAAATCAAAGTTATTCCAAGATAATGGGAAACAAAAACTTTGATTTATTGGTCAGTTTCTGTGTGATGCTTCCAGCATATTCTTAACATCTTGATTTTAGTTTACCATTTGATACCCAACATTTTTTTTGATAATCTTCTGGCAATATTTACACTAGGAACTGTCCTTCAAACTTACTTTCTACACATACACATTAAACCATCTATAAAACTATCTATAACAGCTTGTGAAACGCTACCTGAAACCAGCAGAACAGAGTATAACTGTCATGTTTATCAGATGAAATTCTAAAAAATAAAAAAAAAAAAAGTTCAACTACAATGTGACAAAAATGTGAAAAAGTTGCTGGAGGTGAGAATAAATGTTACATTGAATCTGACATCTGAAAAATGTGTGTCATCTTTAAAGAGCTTCAAAGCTGTGATTCGCCAAACGTGCCACAAGAGGGCACTGTCCACGCGTCCATAAGTGATGACACTCATTCCCACTGAGCGCTGAACTCATCCGACGTTTATCAAAGTAAAATTAGAGAGCGTTTGAACAGCACGTCTCACGGCAACAGAAACGCCACATGGCAACTCTTAAGATCTGTTAATTACCTAGAAACTGGACGGCAAAATAGCAGGCTTCACTGAGCAGAGTCCACTGGATGATGACCTTTTCTGCTGTGTAGAGACCGTTCCACATAATGAGGGCGAGGCCTGCAAAAAGATACGATCAAAGAGGATTCATAGGTTAAGGGTTTAGAGGCGTGGGAATGAAAACGGAGCAAAGAGAAACGCTCCGGGGAGCGCTGACTTCCATTTATCACCAATCAATGGAAAAACCGGTTCAGCTGAAGTTGAGCAGCTGAAGCAGGATGACGGTTCATTTAGGACACAGGCTTTCAGAAAAGCCTGTGTCCTAAAATGGTTCATCGTATTCCCCATTTCCGCTTTCCTCTACTGAAACTGGCGAGGCTCCGAACCCACTGCGCGCCATTGTTTACGTCCGGAAAGTTCGCGCATGCGCACAACTCTGGGAGAGCAAAATGACGATTCTCAGTTAAACAAAACCTGGAGATTATAGGTATTATTTACTTATCGCAGTGAGACAGCAAAGGGGGGAAATAAAGCAGAAAAACCGGTAAAGAACAACATAGCACCATTTTGTTTCTCGCCCTCTGAGTCGGCTCCTCTACGAGAAGAGTCGTTGACATAGCAACAGATGACAAATGCCACTACGTGTTTCAGAAATCACCAAAACATATTTAATACTCATACATTTCCCACACAAAGAGCAGAACATGCAGTCTGTTACAGCTTTGTGTTTTTAATGTTTATTTTACGATTATTAATAAGTGACCTCTGCGGTAGATTAGCTACCACTGCTACCAGCTAAGCTACCACTGCTATCAGCTAAGCTAACGGTGCAACACCATTAGCTTAGCTGCTACCACTGGTGTGGTAGCTTAGCTACCACTGGTGTCAGCTATGCTAACACTGCTAATTTAAACGCCAGCTCTACTGATACGTCAGTTTTTTTAATGTATCTGAACTGAAACACTTCGCCTCACATCTACATGTAACTATTGTCAAAAATAAAGCAGGAATAATTGATCCACTTCCGTCTTCTTCGGGTTTTTTTCTTTATAACGTTATCTAGTTGTCATAGTGTTGATAACTAGTAGCAAAGCACCGACTCCCTTTTCTTTTACATAGCGTACGTTTAAAACTTAGCGTGTTATATTTACAAATTAACAGCTGAAGCCAATGGTCGTCATCATCAGCCAGCAGCTTTTTGCCCTCCAGCAGGGATCTGACGCCTGTGACGTCACGCTGCAAAGGATCCATTGGAAGAAGAAGAAGAAGAAGAAGAAGAAGGGGTGGGCAGCGAGGTGGGAGGGCTGATGGACTGCATCCTCTCCCTGCCAGGATCCATCTGTGTGGCAGATGAGCCGCCATCCTTCACCCCTACTGCTGCACCTCGTCTTGCAAGACATGCCCCCTCCCTCTGCTGCTCCCTGAAGCTCTGCTGACATTTATCATAATGAAGCCCGGCTCTAGCTGGCCTTATGGAGCTCAGCCATGATTTATGCACATAAAGCCTTGCAGTGACGCGCCTACAGTTTCAGCTTACCAAAACTGCAACCAGGTTATGTTTCTGATTTCTCAAATCACCCAAATTCAGACCCAAAACTAGCTCGACTTCAACATATTTTTACCCAAGTAAAAATAAAAAGTAGCCATAAGAAATCGCTAAAGTTAGAGTAAAAAGTATTTGGCAAAACTAACCGATCAAGTTATCAATCATTCAGTATTTAGAAATCACATCATCAGGCAGATTAGAGTACAAAGTTATGTGGTAATTTTGATATTTTAAAAACTAAACCTTAATATTAAAATGTGTTGGTAGAAAGGGGAATCAACAAGCTGCATATTCATTTGCATTTTAGTGGAAATTGTAACTTTTCAGCTGAGCATCAAAGCAGTTGGTCGGATTAACAGACTTGGCACCAGAAAATACATCTGACAAATAACGTCCCGCTAGCGCTCACGCAGCATCTGCAGATGAAAAAAAGATCAAGGAGGTCGGACCCTGTTCTTCGAGGACAGGCCCGTTTTTATTATTTTTACCTTTAAAGTTATCCCCTAAATTCAGAGCTGGGCAGACGACTCAAACACTGGACTGGAGTAAAAGTAGCATTACTTGAACATATTTTAAATCAAGTAAAAGTAAAACGTATTCCTCCAAGAAATTACTCAAGAGTAAATAAGTATTTGGTAATAAATTCACTGAGTGACTGATCGAATTATTAATAATTTCATATTTAAAACTTGCACAATCAGAGCAAAATATAAAGAGCTGTGTTGATATTTTAGAATGAGAATTAAAATAATTCATATAAATAAATTTTAAAAAATCAGGTGAAATTATTTATTTTTAATCATTTTATTAATGAAATGAACAAAAGCTGCAGGAGTGACTGAGTCATGGATTCTTGGTTAAAACATTTTCATTCAGTGAAGTTGAAGAATCCAGAAATTTTACTGTAGCAAAAGCAGAAATACTAAAGTAAAAATATTCCTAGAAGTCTTTTTTTTTTTTTTAAGTTACTTCAGAAAACGAGTAAATCTAATTGTCCTGGGAAACGTGTTTAAGTTTTAGCCAGGAAATGAAGTGAAGAGGTAAAAACAATATTTGAAATCATAATCTACACCGTTTCTGTAAGCGACCACATCCTGCATCACTTCCTGTTTTTCATTTAAAGGTATTGCTCTGAATGTCGATATGGGCAAATTTAGCCTTGCAGTTATTTCCTCACTCAAACAAGCATCTGGATTATTTGAATGTAATGTTTTGTTTTCGGCGCTGAGGAAATTGACCAAGTTATTGACATCAAAATACTCCAATAAAACATTTATTATTGCATTTTCCCACACTGGTTAGGACGGAGATTCTTTACGACAGCAGAGTAAAACTCGTCTTCATTTCTGGTCCTTAAAGGCCCAGTTGTGCCAGAATGCATTGATTAAAAACTAATCAAATTGTTAAAATCTGAATTTATTTTTGATCCAGAAATGTTAAAGTTAGACTGCAGTGGATGTCTCCTGGTGGGCTTGGAGCAGAAGTGGGACAAAGTTATTAAAGTGATGAAATTCTGGAAAATGCTCAGACTGCTGTGAAGAGGTGAGATAAATCCTGCTCCCTCTTTTCTCCCTCCCTGGCCTTCAATCGCTGCGAGTTCTTCTTCTTGGAGCCATTTAATCGCCCGACTGACGGACTCGCCTCAAATTAGGGCCGTTAAAATGATTGCTGCTCGTCTCTAAAATACAGTCTAAGAGCCGGGCGAAGCACAAACAACATAATTACCAGGCTTATTTATAATCAGTGTCTGTCGCCTGTCGACGACCAGCACAGAGCACCAGAATAAAAAACTAAATCTAGATTTATTTTTAGTGTTTCACAGAACTTAACATGAAACTCCCCTGCAGCAACAGACATCTTATAAATACAACCTGAAATTAAAATATTTCCATTTTGAGTTATTCACCGATTATAAAATCTTTCCAATGATGCCAAACACATTGAAATGAAAAAAACAAAAAAAAAAACATAAGTTGTTCTTATTACCAAGTCCCATGGATGGGAGTTAATTAATTTAATAGCTTTTTATTAAGTAAAAACAGCAGCTGGTAAACCAGGCTTTTGCGTCACACTTTGAGCTCATGTTACGACAAATAAATATTTATCCATTTCATTTTATTATTTTATGCATCATGTATTAATTAAATCATTTATTAATTTTCATAATCCCAGTTGTTCTGTTTCATTGAGAATTGCAATTTTTTAATTTTGCTGTGATTCTGATAAACCGTTGTTTACATGCAACATCCTGCGGACCACTAGGGGGCGTTTAGAGTTTAGATCACACGCATCAAACTCAAGGTCCGGGGGCCAAATCTGGCCCGCCGTAGCCGTTCGTGTGGCCCTCTGGTCTCCAGACCGTGAATTCACATAAAATCAGCAGCTCTCAGGATGTTTTTATGCTGATGCACAACTTAAGTTTATTGCTAATTTTCCACAAAAATTGAGAAAAACTTTACAGGAGTCAGTCATTTTTCACTTTTACAACACCGCTTCCTCTGCCTTATTTCATGACAAATAGCATTTATAAAATGCAGACAGCTGTCTTTTTGATATTTTAAGAGTTTATCAGTGTATTAATATCAATACATTCTGGCACATCCATGATCTTAATTTGACACCGCTGGTTTAGAGTAAAGCGAAAAATGAAACAAAGTGCATTTTCTTTGTGTCTGCCTTTTCCCACCACGTTCCCCCCGGATTCAAACTTGACATCTGAAGCGACCGAAACAAGAGGCGACTGGAGCGTTAGCTGTTAGTTTTCCTGAGAATTTCTCTCCTCCACGCCTGAAGCCGTCTTCCTTCCTGGAGAACTGAACTGTATCAGATTAAAGCAGCATCTGCTTGGGGCCTGAAGGAGAGACTTTTCCAGCAGAAAGAGAGCTCTTTATGTCACGTCTGAATGAAAAGTGTCTGCCAGTTCTAATGAATGCAGTAGAAGACATTGTCGCAAAAATCCCACATGCAGTTGAGCAACGAGTATTTATCGCATTTGCACAAATAAATGTTAAAACCCTGCAGAGGTGGGCACCGTAAGAGTCGCACTACTTTAACTTATTTTTACTCAAGTTTTATAAAGAAGTTACTCAAGATGGTAAATAGTCTACTCAAGTACTGACTAAGTGATGAAAGGATCAATTATTCAATATTTAAGAATTCAATCATAAGATGAACCAAAATGTATAATTAAGTGGAAATTTTGGCATTTAAAAGCTCAAAATTAAAATAGTTCAAAAAGCCATAAGGCAAAAGAAACATTTTTTTCCAAATGAGTTTATTTCTACAAACTTATGAAACTAATAAAACCTGAATTTGTTTTTCATTCAGTGAACTTCCTCACACACTGCAAAATCTTACCAGGCACTTTTGGTCGAGACTCTAGTGCAAATATTTTTAGCAAACTTGAAATAAGACTAACTTACAAGTAGCTGTTTAGCAGCTTGTTTTAAGTAAATGATTCCTTAATACTGATGAAAAAGTGCTAGTTCCATCGGTCGATTATTTTACTTATAACAAGACATTTTCCCAAGTCACAAGTGAATTTATCTGCCAATTTATCTGCAAGATTTTGTGTTTTTGCAGTGCAGTCGGACAGAGAATCCAGAAATTTTACTCCAGGAAAATAACGAGGCATCATAATGAAGTTATTTAAGTAAAAGTAAAAAGTACAACACAGTGCGTTTCTTGTGAGTTCGGACATTTTGAAACTTACTGAGCAGCGCTGCTCCATAAAGGCGAACAGAGATGCTAGTTGTGGAAAGCTCCTCCTCGAAAACAAGCTCGTAGAGTTGGTTGGGAAACACCAGAGCCTGTATGGGGGGAAGAAAGGCTCAACACAGTCCCGTCATATCAACACAGTAGCATTCTGTGCTTCCCAAAGCCTTTTGGGTTGTGAGTCAGTGTCACCGCTCATGCCCAGAACACTGAGGATATTGAGAATTTGACAGCGAGGCTGACAAAGAGGGAGTTGTGTGCGCCGATAACGCTCAGTAATACACTGATGATGAATCTGGAGATAGCTCTGCGTCTGACTTTTTGCAAAATGCATCTTCCTTTTTTTATTATCTGCACATTTTTTATAGATGGTGTCAATTAAAACTGAATGACTTTTGAAATGCTTCTGCATAAAAGTGATCCAAGATTAGTTTGGCCTAAATATGTTGTAGTTTTTAGGCCAAAAAAAGTAAAAAAAGTAAAAAAAAAAAAAAAATACTGTTTCTGATATGCCAAAAATCCTAATTACTTAAAAAAAAAAAAATTAACTTTTGTTTCATTTTCCACCCATGTAGGTGGCCATGTTTTCACCTGCTGGGTTGATGATGTCATTCGGCCCATTCTGTACTGGAGTCGATAGAACGACATAGGAAGGCTAAATTTACCTGAGAAGTTGTTTGTCATATTGTGGTTGACTGGTGTAATTTTAGATAATGTCACACCGTGTCTGGACCGAATCTGGATCATTTGCCACATGAAAAAAAAGAAAAAGAAAAGAAGAGCGCAGTGGGAGAGAGCTGGAGCCAAATAATCTGTGCTCTCAGCATTTCTCTCCAGAAGACTTTCAGTCATTTGTACGAGCAAAACTGACAACGGATCGTTATCTTAACAAGCTAAAAATAAATGCAGTGCTAACAGTTCTTATCCACAAAGCGGCTAAACCCTTAAAGAGCGTTGGAAGCTCTTCAAATGGTAATGGAGCTCCTGAGGCAGTAGCATGGTGCCACTGGACCTGGAGACCGGACCCTCAACAGCTGTTATCGAACAGGACACAGAGCTGTAGAAGTACTTATTGGATCAGTCTGACCAGAGGTAAGTGTTATTCATTGTTTAATTTATGAAGCTGAAGGTAGCAGCATTGCCCCAACTCTGACCTCTTCCTCTGTTTGGTCCTCCTCATCTTCATCACCTCTTGTGATTTCTATGTTCTGATCGATTTCAATACGATCCGGTTCAGTTTAAAAAGGCTTAATAATGTTAATCATTGCTTTGGCTGGAGGGAGCTAGCGCACTTGGACCATTAGACGTCATTTACCCAGAATGCATTGCAGCGTGAACAACATGGCGATGTTCATGTGACAATATTTTACTAAAATTTATAAAAACGTAATGTTTGTACATCTAAAATAAATATTTCTCAAACTAAGTCTGTTGTTACAGCTAACCGTGGATCCGTTTAAACACTTACCGTTATGGACATTAGTGTGAAACCCACAGCAGAGATGAGAATCCAAACCCTAAGAGACAAAAACAACATGCCATGATGAAGCCGCCTTAAAACAAATGGAAACAAAAGCTAAACTCAGAGAGCACTAAGTCTTACCTCAACCCAATCGGCTCTCGCACTGCAAACTTCAACTCGTTTCCGAGCATCTGACTAATCTGTGAGCAAACGGGGCAGCAGAGGGAGAAAAAAAAAGGAAATGAGTTATGAGAGGGGAAATGTTATCACAATCCTGCCATCTTGCCAGATATTTAGCATCCGATAAGCCTCGACAAGCAGGGATGGAAACCACCCTGTAGCTGCACTTAGAGCTGCGCAGCTCTTAAAAACAAGCACTTTAAATCAAGAACAGATAATTATGCTAACTGGAGACTCAGAAAGTCCTCATCTCCTTAATAAACTGTTTGTCATAACATCTCACAATGCATTCTTAACGAATGATCAGGGCTGTTGCTTTGCCAAAAGAAAAAATGTAAAACTTTGAAACTGGAAAAAAAAAAAAAAATACTTCCAGAGGAAATCTGTTGTGGATGAAGAGAAACCAAAACGCTGCAGCACAAAATGTATTTTATATGATAAACTGGAAAGTAGAAGTATTTTAAAAGTAAAAATCATTGTCATTTATCCCCCTCTTAGTCTGCTCTAATTCAATTCAATCTGTTTGCAAAGAGGAACAGTTTCTGTTGGATGTGCAGAAGATTTTGCAGGTGGAATTACAAGTTTTTCTGATTTTCATTTGTAAAAAGCATGACTGCGTTTTCCTTCCACTCCACATTTTATCCTCTACACTCTGCAAGTCAGACAGCAAACATTAATGAGCTACATTAATGTTTGTGCATGTAATGCAACAAAACGTGAAAACAGACAAACACACAATTCCTAGAACTGTAATTCCTGGACGTTAGCCACTTCAGAGTCCCTGAATGGGAAACCAAAGATTTGATAAACGGCATTATCAAACATTTTGTTCCATAATGCCTCTCCAACGGCGAGTTGCCACTCCAAGCATTTCCTTTCATATCTTTTAGACGACACCAGAATATGAAATTTCCTGAAAGTTCAAACTGCGTTTCCTCAAATACAAGGAGGAGTGGCGTAAACACGAATAATCTGTTTAAAATTCTATTTGTTCTGTAATATTTGCAAAAGAGAAATCAGAATGATCTCTGATCAACCCGTAGGAGGACTCAAAACAAAAACCAAAACATGTCCACTGGATAATTCAGAATCCTTTAAGCTTCCCTCTGTTAAATACTGAAGAGTTTTCTGTGTGCACAGCCGTGTGTTCGGTCATTTTATCTGCAAAGAGCAGAAGTTCTGTCCTCAAGTAACTGGAAATTATGTTCTCAGAAATGCACCGACAAATTTAGATTTTCCTTTTCTGACCGAGACACAGAAGGGCAAGGGGTAAATAAACTTCCCCCGAAAGAAAAAAGAAAAGTAAAAGTCAGAATTAAAAATAAAACCCAAACAACTCTTCTGAAAATCCGACCACCTGTTTATTTTTTTTTTATTTTTATCACCTCCAGAGGAAAACAAAAAAAAAAAACACATATTAGATCTGAGCTTCCAACATCAACCTTCATCCTGAAACGTCTCGTCTCTGAAGAGGAGCAGCGTTGGAGTCAGACGGCGAAACCGAAACTAAAAATACACGAAGACGCAACGCGGGAGGAATGATGAATCATTTCTGGCTCGCCGTGTTCACTGGGAGCTCAGCATCAATTGGAAAGTAATTTTCTGTTCGACAAAACATCAGAATGAATGAAAGAAAAGCTCCGATACTCAGGCGTAAGGAGGAGGGTTTTACAATTTAACATTTTATTGTCTCTGCACCAACTGGAGCTGCTATCTGTCCACTGATGCAAGAAAGCTGCACAGAAAATAAATTGAGACATAAAAAGAGAGGATTCAGCTAAAAATGACACTTTACTTCATTTTTATAAACAATTTAAATCGATTTATATAAAAGAAAATAGACTACATTTTTCTCGGTGATTAGTTAAAATAAGACTAACTTAAAAGTAACTTTTCTGGACGATATAGGATATATATATTTTAAGTAAATGACTCCTTAATATTAATCAAAAAGTCTTGTTCCACTGGCAGATAAATTAATCTATAAACATGGGAAAAATGTTTTGTTGTAAGTGAAATAATCTGCTAATTAAACTAGTAATTTTTCCACCAGCATAATTTAAACAATCTCATATTTGCTGCTTAAAAGTTGCTTTTAAGTGAGTTTGTCTCATTTCAAGTGTACTATGATATTTGCACTAGAAACTACAAAAAATACTCTAAGACTTTGTGTTTTTGCAGTGTACTGAAGAAACGTTAAAATTTAAATCTAAATTTGGATCAACGTCACGTTGAAGTTATGGCGATAATCGACAATATTGTTGTTTTGAGACCATCTTCACTAATAATGTCATGACAATAATGCAAAAAACATACTTAAAAATCAATAAACTTTAAATTCTAATTAACATTTCATGCTGGAAGTGGGAAACTTTTTCAGTTTTTCTGGTAGGAAGAGAGAAAATGGAAAAACGATGAATCATGCAATGGTATTTATTGATCTCGGTTTAATTCATCTTGCTATTAATCGATTTATTGCGTCCGACCTGATAGAGACTATGCAGTTATGCCTTTAAATGTACAAGAAGCTGTTTTTCAAGAATTTGCAAATAAGCAAGAAAACCAAAAAAAAAACCCCAAAACATTTCCTGCGGTTTATTTCTAAACGTTCGCCAGCGGCTGCTGCCATCTTTGAACGGGAGCTTTAAAATAAAAAAGCCCCTTGGAGCCAAAACCTAAAAATTACGGAGATGAAAAGTTTCAGTCAGAAACCATCACATCCTTCCTGGCTGTGCAGCTGAGGCGCCTGCTTGTGCACCAGCTGCGAACACACGGCCAGGTGAATCAGCCTTCCTGTGCCGCGCTCCAGAGGCTGTTTCTGACAGGAACACATAAATATTCATGACAGACACTCAAAGGGACTCGGAGTTAACTGACGGCTCTGGGTTGGCTGGGGGTGTGAGAGAAAAACAGGAAAGAGACGCAAACAGGCCTAATTACGGCCCGCGTTCACATCAGTCGGTCAGATCCAGACAAGAACTGGCTGGTTTCAGAAACTCAGAGGACAAAAACGATTAACGACAAACTGGAATTCAATTAGATGGACAAAACAAAGCAGGTGTGATGCAGAGCCGAGTAGAAACTTGTTACATTTACCTGAGCAAATGAATTAGTTATAAATAGCTTTATATTTTGGTCTGAATATGTAATATCTAAATATTCAGTCTGAGCTTAAATTGTGTCACGAAGAATAATTGTGGAAAGTTTTAATGTCTAGATATGCAGAGCAGGTTCGTCATGATAAAAGTTTTGCTGGACAATAAATTGTCCCAGAAGTTATCGAGATAAACAATAATGTTGTTTTGAGACCATTTTCAAGTAATATATTAGTAATGGCATAAAAATGCAAGAAAACGTTGTCAAAGGTCAATAAACCTTCAATTCTAACAAACATTCATCACTGAAGATGTTTTAAATAGCCAAAATAAATAAAGAAACCAGAAACAATAAATAAAATCAACACTGAAGCCAAAGCTCCAGACTGAAGATTTTACCATCCAGTTGGCAGAAAGAGAGAAAAAAAAGGGTTAAATTATGCAAATTATTGAGCATAATTTAATTTGTCATGCAGTTAATTGATTTAACGCGGCAGGCCCAGTGCAGAGATGATGGAAACTTTTTAAAAATATCTTAAAACCACAAAGTGGTTTGTGTTTGCACCGAACATAAAGTACCAATCAAGAGGCTCGGAGCCACAGTGAGTCACTGCCGGTGTTTTCACATCAAGCAGATCGACAGCAGTCACTGTGCGCCAGTCAAACAGCCAAGAGTACACACAAAACATTTATGGTATGGAGTGTGATGAGGGCTTGACTCCAGGTCTGTTTGTTGCTACAGCACCGTAGCGCTAAAGCAGTTCATTATCAGGGTCAATGGAGCCGTTGGTAACAATAAACAGGACAAACAACAGAGCCTGGCGATTCAACGCGACCAAAGCTGCTGTCTTTGTTAAAGCATCTGCTGTTATCAGTGAAGAAGTCAGGAAGAGACGGTCAGCAGGCCGCACTTCCCTCCTTTGTTTACGAGTCCCGTAAGGTCAAGTCCAACCGTTTCCTTCAGTCTGTGACTTAAGCTTAGTTTACTTTTAGATTCGCTCTCGGGAGCCTCTTCTCCACACAAGAACAACGACAAAACAATTCACTCCACACAATCTCACCAACTACTTTTGGTCCAGTTTCTCGTGCAAATATTGTAGGACACTTGAAATCAGACATTTGAATTAGAAGAAACTTTCAGCAAGATGTAGCAGCTTGTTTTAAGTGGTAATTCCTCAGCACTGGCAGATCATTTCACTGATAACGTGAGAAAAAATGTTTTGGTATAAATGAAACTAGAACTTTTCTAATCAATATCTGCATCGCTACTGATATCGATAAACGATTCTAGAGCAGGTATTGGTGACGATGTGCCTGACCCATGAGGCAGATCTATTCAGTCTAATTCTATGCTCTGAGCTACTTTAAGCTTCATTTATTTTACATTATATGTAAAACAAAGGGTTTGTTGCAGCATAAAGTCTGTTCAGTTTCTTATTTATTTTACATTGGCTGTCCAACTGAACTGACTAAATGAATTAAAGTTGAAGCTATTGGTGCATTTCAGTTTGCTTTACTGCTGCACTGAATTTGTAACTCGGTAGATTTTTGTCTGCGTGTAAAAATAAAAGAAACACTTTAAATCAATTTTGCTGTTTTTCTGTTTCGGCTGATTCTAACTTCAGATATCGGTATCAAAACTGAAAACCGTGGATCGGTGCATTCCAAGTACCAAACATATGAAAATACAGATTCACTGGTAATTCCTGCTGCTTCCGTTTCACCCAATCAGCGCTGAGGAGCCTGCGTCTCGTCAAATAATAGTCTGTCAGAAACGGAGAGATGCAGTGATTTTATTTAAATGCGTCTGTTTTCAAGGCTGCGCTCGCTGAGAGAGATTTGTGTGACAGATGTCTGGGTTAGGCTCTGTGCTAAAACATTGAGAGAGAAAACAAACACTCAGGAGGGCTGAGAAAAGGGGGCCGACGTCTCATCACTAGCGATCAGCTGCCACCGTATGCCTGCTCCCTTCTGCTCCCTTCGCTCGCTTCCCTGATTAATATTTCAGAGCAGAGCCGTCTGTGCCGTGGCCACGCACAGCGATGAAATCTTACATTTAAAAAAATTTTAAAAATAAAGATAAAAACTGTGATTTTTGAGTCCTTTGGAAGGAGGGAAATGATCCACAACCTGCAGCTCTGGCATGGAATCAAGTATTCCTCCACAAACCAGCATGGGAGCCATTATGTTTAGCTTTGCATTGTCCGTGAGTTCGGACATAAACACAAGAGGAAGTAATCCAATACGTGACATGAAACGGCCTCCCGGGGGAGCCGGCCTTATCTCGGCAGAGCTGCACGAGCCCAGAGCATTACGTGATCCAGATTCCCTGAAGCATGAGAGGCGAATGCCCACGACGGAGACGAGCCAATTAACAGCCCACTGCGGCTTGTAAAAGGACTCCAGAACTCCTCTGTGGGTTAATATCGGCATCTGGCATTTTTCTTTACGCACTGCTGGACTAATGGCAGTTTAACTGAATGGCTTCATTTATAGCGGGGCTGTTTGTAGAGGCTGAGACGATTCGTCGGGTTAATGAATCAGTCACTGAATCAGCCAATTCACTATTTCAAAAAACTCGACTCACAAAAGGTAATTGGCTGAAGAAACAATAAACTTAAAGCAGCAATTAAGCCAAAACTGGAAAAAAATCAAGAGACCAGTTGAAATGATCAGTTCACTGATTTTACTTTTTATGTGTTTGAGTAAAATTAACCTTTTATGGAGAAAATGAGAAATGGTCAAAATAATAAAAAGATGCAGCGCTTTCAGACCTCAAGTAGCGTAAAGAAAACAAGTTCATATTCATTTAGTAACAACAAAACTAATGTTTAAGCAGGTTTTACTGGAACATTTTGCATTTAAGATAAAAAAAGAAAAACCTCTCAAGTGGTTTTAGCTTCACCCACTGGTTTTAGGCAACATTTACAATCTAATTCTTTAAGAGCCAGGATCATGTGGTTCCAGTCTCATAGTGTAATTTTATAAAGCAATGAAGCAACTATGTTACCTTGAGTTGTTATAAAATTGAGATTAAATGAATGCCTTGAACTTGGGCCTCTGTCTCTTTAAGAAACTCCTGCTCTTTTTGAAACTCCGCCTTCAGGAAGTCACCGCAAATTGGCTCCTCTATTGACCCTTTAACATTTTTTTTAACGTTTCAGCGTTTCAGAGGTCGCTCCTATAATGACATCAGCGGATTCTCAGTTCCACCAGGTGTTTGCTAATTGCTGATGGCTAGTCTGAAGGAGCCGAGTGGGGGAGGAGCTTCTACCTCTAAGGCGGGGCTCGGTCTCACCAGGCGTTTTGCAGAATGTGCCTATTTTTTAACCGATTGCTTGATTACTAAAATAATCGCTAGTTGCAGCCGTTTCTCGTTCTAATGAATTTGCTTTCGGTGTGAGCGTCCCGACCTTGGAGCGGTGCACTTCCCCGTCATCGTCCTCGCCACCAACACCGAGGATCTTCCGGCTCTTTAGACGGCTGATCAGGTCCGTCTGACTGTGCTTCTTCATGAGGGGAGGATGACTTTTGGATGACATGGTGCACACCTGGAACAGAACGGGAAACTGCTGTGAATGGTTGGAAGAAAAAGGGAACTCAGTATCTACCAATCTAGAAGAAATACCTCCAGGACTTTAGTTATGCAAGAATTACGCAACAGGACTCTTCCAAACAAAGGCAACAGTCAAAGAAGTAGAGAAAGTTTCATTTCTGCCTGCAAAGATCTGAATGAAGACCACCAGATGTGTTGAGGTGAGATTTATTGTTTACTTCTGGTAAATTTTATTATTATAGTTCAAAGCGAATGAAAACAAAAAACATCCCTAATGCAGAAATGTGAAATTATGCCCAGGTTATGACCAGCACTGAGACGGACATTTTTACCCTTAATAGGGGTGAAAAGCCACACAGAGGCTCCGCTGATGGCTGTGCATTAATCTCTGTGGTCGAGCATGTTAAAGAAAAGTTAAGTGGAAGGAAAAAGTATGCAAAAAAGGTGAATAAGCAACACAGATAACCTGAGGACGTCCAGTTGTTTTTTTATGCAATATGAAGTAAAGTCCATTTAAAAGTAACTGCAATTAAACTGAACAAATAATTGTGCAAATTAGTATTTCGTAAATAGCAGGACGTCAGGACAAAAACAACTGGACTCTTTTTATAATACCCACTTTAATCTCTCAATTCTTACTTTTTCTTAGATCAAAAGTCACAATTTTGAGCAAAAAAAGTCAATTCTGAGGCTAAAGTGAGAATTTGCAGAAAAGGAGCCACACAGGAAGTGTGGTTTTCAGGAGCTGCTGTTGCGCTAAATAAAATTTTGCTTCTTTCTGTTAACAGAATTTATGGAGACGCCAATTTCATTTTCCAGATACTCGGCACCGGCCCACACTGCCAAAAGTACCAAAACACGCATTAATCACCTCGGTATCACTGAGACTGATCAGCACCGCTCCACTGATGTCAAGCTAACAGAGCCCTGATCCATAAACCCAATGCATTAAACAAATCTCTGTATTTGTCATCCTAAATAAGGAACAACTACATCACTATGTAATTAATACAAATTTCACTTTCTAAGCTGAATTAATTCATTAAACTTTTTTAGTGCAGTGAACCTCAGTGAGCAATTGCTTAATTTCTGATTCACTGTGAAGATCTGCATACGTTTCATATATTATATATTTGTCTTTATCTGAGCGATTCTTTCATTGTTCGCTCTTTTTTTCTCGCCTTATGCCAACGTGTTTCTGTGACTAAACAGTTTCAAGTTCATCTAAGAAGCGTCACTTCATTACAAAGAACATCGTTTCTCTCTGATGCAAAATTAGCATTTCAGTTGCTTCAATTGTTTACTTAGCTGCATACAGAGTTTATTTAGAAAATAACAATCCAGAGAATTCCTTGGATGTTTGCCCTGTTGTTATCACAATGGCATAAACACTGGCTTTGGGATTTAAACAGGTACAAGCAATAGTTCCACCAGGAGAGATCAATGCTGACTCGATAAACTGCCCCATAATTAAAGGGGAGGCTAAAAGGCATGTGCCAACATGAGTGCACTCATGCACAGAAAGGGGCAGCCAAAAATTGATGCCGCCGCCACGGGGTGGTGGCCTTCAGAGGAAAAACAAGGGCAGTTATTGAACTTTACTTCCAGCGATAAGGAAAATGTCTAACAGAGTTTTCGCCTCATGGAAGAGGGAAACAACTGTTAGCTTTAGGATTAAAACAGCTTTTAATACAAATACAAAACTGGCTTTTGTTGCACGTATAAGAAAAACCTTTTGCTTTTAACCTCCATGCTGTGGGAGATAAAAGCTCTTCACCATTTCTCCAGTCAGCGAGGAAAACAATGATAATGGACACATTAAAGATTCAAAGACTCTGTTCTCCGTCTGAGCTGGCTGTGAACATGTATTAAAAGGCATTGCAGAAATACACACATGACGGCATAATTACGGTGCTTATTAATGGGCCTGAGACGCGGCTGTGTGGGTTACATAACGTATATTTTCTCAAATGACCTTCCAGACAAACTACCATCCCAAACAGAGCAGGAAGAGAATCCATAATTTATGATCAAATGTCTTAATCTGATTTCCAGAGAACAAATAATGATGAGCAAATTCTTTTTTTCCCTACTTCAAAAAGGAAAATTAATGTCGCTTTATCTCCATGATTGATTGTTGTTACTGGAAAACGTCAGCTAATAGCAGAGCTAATTGTTCCTTTAGCGTTTTTGCTAACTTTGCTTCCCCTAAATTATTTCCTGAAAAGCAAATGATGCTTATTCTCTACCCACGATGCATCTAAAACAGTTTGAAATCTCCTGACGTCCTGAATGATTTCTGACTGAGTGATTAGGCAGCAGAATTAATAAAACAACACGGTGTGTGAAAAGTCTGCTCCAAAGCAACCGCTTCCTGAATTTCAACCACACAGGAAGGTGTGTGTTGGATAAATTGTATATAAGTTATCTCACTTTATTCTAAGTTACTCTTTATCCTATATCCTAATGTGTGTGAAATGTTTCTTTGTGTGCCTGGAATCTATTAGGAGTAAATTCTTGACCTTTGACCTAGAAGCTAAGGAATGGAAATTTATCAGCATAGTGTGACTGCCCATAACCAAGAATAGAGACGTTTTGCTGTGCTTAGGTCTAAAGCAGGAAATTCCAACAGCTGCTTTGCAACCCCATCCTTTAGGCAAATGGAATGTCTCTGTAACTAGCATGTTCCTTTTCCTAATAAAAGGCGGTGAGAGCAGAGACAGCTTCAGAGCGTTTCAGAGCGTTTTGGGAGAACTGAACTGTCTCTGGGATGCTCTCACCTGCAGGTCGAAATTTATACTGATGTCTCTGTGTCTTTCTTTTAAGCAGATGTATGTTATGGTTATTTGAACCTAACAGTGTGCAATCACACATCTGACCACGCTGAGGGAGATGCGCCGTGTTGTAACGCGTGTTGCATCATTGATGCATGCTGGGTATCGACATGGCTGAATTCTGCACCTTGCATTTGGGTGTTTAGCATTAGCATCACTAATGTTTATGACTGAGCTAACTGTGGTTTTTATCTTTAGTTACTCCAATTTTGTTATTTAGAATAATGGAAAAAACCATTTGCAGAAGCTACTTTTTCAATAACGCCTTGTTGCAGTGGAAATGGTGAAGTTCATTACACTTTCAACAGCTGAATTGACCTCTGATTATTACATTCGCTATTAACCAAAACTGGACCATTTATTGCACATCACATCATTAAAGAAATATTCAACAATATTTGCACAATTTGCAAACCAAAATTGTAGAAATGCATTTGTGAAAACAAGAATAAAATTGCTTCATATTTCCTCCCCCTGTTTGCTTTTGCAAATATTGTATTATATTCCTGAAACTGCTGATTCAGGGGGAATGAATGGCCAAACATCTGCTGAATAAACAGTTTGCTGATTCTGAAACTAAAACCTCTTTTGATGTTGTAAAATAACCAGCTGTGCCCTGTTGACAGGTTGCAAAGGGAAATTAAATCATCACCATATCAAAGACACCATCTGAGCGTTTTAGGCTTCCTTTTATTCCCAGAAATAAATTCCAGCAAAGACTTTTCTGAAATTCCAGTTCAAGATCCACAAAGAAGCTGTTGACAGATCCCACTTTAAGCAGGAGGACTCAGCGCTCCTTACGGCGACCCCACCGGCGACCCCACCGGCGCCTCTTGACTTGCAAGAATAATGCTGATGCAGTTGCCTAGCAACCACCAAAGGACCAATCCCCTCTTGTGAACTGGAAACCCTTTCATGACTGAGACCACCTTTGACAAAGGTGGAGCTGGTGCTGACCCCAGGGCATTTTAGCTGACCCC